>JABCJV010000577.1:0-19387 GCA_013184325.1 Fusarium luffae | reverse complement strand
GAAGGAGGGGAGGGGGGAAGAAAAAAAGAAGGCGGTAGGGGAATGGACGACTATTAGTGGTCTGATTGTGGTGATTTAATTGGGGCAGGTTTGTTTTTTTGAGGGGACCTCCTTCTCCTTAGCTAGACTGTCGGATAGATGAATATTTTGGCAATTTCATTTCCCTTTGACTGCTGTACCGCAGGTTGCTATGGGCTCCTGGGTCTTACAGCGGGCAAGAGATTAGTCTAGAGCGAGGCAGGGGGTGATGAACAGCTCGTGTTTAATTGTCTGCCAATCGATTATGTGGATATCAACTTTTTTGATGGGGTAGCTACAGCTATGGTTGCTAGCTATAGGTGGGCGTTTGTTTGTTTTGTAGGCTACCAAATAACTGAAACTTGTTGTTTTTCGAGTGTGACATATACTCTTTGTGCTATGTACTCTATGCCATCCTGTCGACTCCATGCTTGTCTGTTGTTGCAATTCAATGTGTTATCTCGCTTCTCCTTTTTGTGGCAAATTAGGTGACTTGTGTGACCTTGCACTTGACCCATGTCAAATCCTCTTTTCCCTGAGATCTGTTGGCGCCAAGGTACCAATTGGGTGAGGTGAGGTGGCTTCATCGACAGCGCTAACGACGTCCCCTGTCAGAGCGTTGTCTTTGACCTCCAATCTTCAACATCAACAAATTCTAGACGAGCATCGCCAGCTCTTGAAGTCTCTGTTCTTCAATTTCCAAAATCTTAAATGCAAGATTCTAGACATTTATCGCACTACCAAATGACAACAATCGCACCCGATGACTCAGCAAGAAAATATCAAGAGTCTTCCCCTCACCGCTATATCGGAATGTCTTGGACAAGCGTCATGATCACCAGAAGCTCAGACTACGGGATAAGACCTTATCGCTCACGATAGCTTCCCGTTTAATCTTGCTCTAGTCAAACAGCGGTCTATTATATGCGATTAGCCATAACCTAACTCACAGCCTCGTAAGTCAATTGGAGGACAAAGGTTGATGCGCCCTACCAAGGCGAAGCAACAATTAAGCCTTCGATAGATGTTTTCTGCCTTTAATCTCATATGCAATATCATTGACCATGGAATCATGCCGACTGGTGGGAAACATGACAGTTGACAGGTGAGACCTGCGTGCGGCTAAGATATCACCGCCTGTTTCTGGATTGGTGTAGGGTAAGACCATCTTCGCATGGCTACCTCAACCATACCATAGGTTTTGGCACGACATCCAGTCCGACACCTTTTCAGCCGGTGCGTTGCTTTCCTGATACTCATCTGTGATATGCTCGATGATATTTCACTTGGGCAGGCTTGAATCCCCTCAGTAAAGTGCAAAATATTCAAATCAACAAGTGTTGCTACGATGCACAACCCGAGAGTTAAATCTTGGAACAAAATTGGGTGATGTGCGAACTTTGGAGATCATGCCGCGGAAACATAGTTAAAAAGACATTGGTACTCTACAAACGACATACGTCCTGCTTTTCATAACCCTCATCAGGAATTCCACTATTCGGGCATAAATATTCGACTTTAGCACGAAACTAGCAAAAAACATCTGGACGATCATGAGTGTTAAGATTGGTCGCTATAGTTGCTTGTTGAAGTAGTGCAAGGACTGTCTTGAAATATATACACGAACTCGCTAGATAGAAGAAAAATGTTGCCAAAGCTTCTCAAAGTCTATAATCCTCCTCAAACATATTCAAATCTCCTTAGACTTCCTCATCGCCACCAGCAAGGGCAGTCATGTTCGTGTTTCCAGGAACGATGATCTGCTTCTCCTTAGGCAAAGAATCCAAGAACTCATCCGAAACATGCAAGTGATCCTTGACAACCTGCTTAGGCGTCAAAGCCAACCACTGAGCAACCGAGATGTCTGAGAACTTGGGTGCCTGGAGAACCTCGAGGAAAATCAAATCGACATCACCAGTGTTCTCAACATAGTGACTGTTGGCAGCAGGGATGTAACCTACACCTCCGGCAGTGAAGTCAAAGGTGCGAGCGGACTCAGGAGCCTTGAAAACGGTGACTCGGCCGCTGCCCTGGAGGAAGTAGCTCCATTCGTCGGAAGTGGTGTGCCAGTGGATTTCGCGGACGGCGCCGGGCTGGACGACGACGAGGGCGGCGGAGAAGTCCTTGGCGATGGGGAAGGTGGTAGGGTCGAGGATCTTGACGGAGCCGCCGGGGACGGTGTGTGGCTTCTGCTGAGACCAGTGGTAGGTGTATGAGTCGTTGCCAGACAGAACACCAGCTGGGCCTGTCGTATTCTGCTTCTCAATATCCTTGGGCGCGGGTGTTCCGTTGAAGATCTATGATCATTAGTTTATGTCTGCATGATTAAAGTCAGGGGATAAACTCACGTAAAGCTGGTCCTTGGGAATCTTGTCAAAAGCAGAAGTGTCTGTCTTGAAGTTCTTGGCCAGAACCGAAACAGGGTTTCGCAGGAAAGTCTCAGAAACCAAGAAAGTCTCATCCTCGGAGAATTCACCATCGTTGAAAACAAGAAGGAACTCAACACCCTGATCGAGGGCTTGAAGACTATGGGGAACACCGGGAGGGAAGAACCAAACATCACCAGCGCAAACATCGTCGATGAAGCTCTTGCCGTCCTCGTTCATGGCAGCAATCCGAACGCAACCCTTGGTGATCAGAGACCACTCAGCGGAGGTGTGCCAGTGAAGCTCACGGTAAGCATTAGGAGCGAGACGCATATCAACACCAGCCATGGCGGTGGCAGCGGGTAGAACATCAACATTCTGCTGTCGTGCCCAACCAGCGCCCTTCTCACTTCCCAGACGGTTGTGAGAAAGACCAAGGGGCCACATAGCATTGGGAACATCACCAGAGTCTGTGCCTGGGGGAGCATAGAGGTCGGGGTTAAGCTTCTCGTACTCATAAGTGCGAGGGCCAGGATCAGTGGCGCCTAGTCCGCCGCGCATGGGCTGGGGAACATCGACATCGTCAAAGTCGAGGTACAGGCCGAGCTTGGCATCTGCGTCCTGACCGTTGACGGACTTGGGGTTCTTGACGACGGCTGAGTCGGACTTATCGGGGTCTGGTAGAGGAGCGTTGCCACCGAGTAAGCTGGAGTCACCGTAGAGTGAGCCGCTTGTTGAGGTGACGGTAGGAGTAGGAGGGTCAACTCCGCCAACAGGTCCTGTGTTCTCGCCATAGCTTCCCATTCTGTTTGTTCATGTTAGTTTGTCTTTGTGTTACTGATGAAATAGGTCAACTTACTGAGGAGCCGGTAGGGCTAGAGCTCCAGAGATAGGAAGTGAAGCCAGAAAGGCTTTGAACAAAGCGTTACGAAGAGTCATGATGAGGACTGGTTTGAAATTGAAGAGTAAATAAGAAGGTATTCCCAGCTATTTCCAGATCCTCTGTGCTTGACGAGAGTAGTCGATGAGCGGGAGAAAGAAGGATTGCATTCCAACGAGCTGCTTCTTATACATCTCGGATTGCTGTCGACGATGTTGAACGGTTCAACGGCTCAAAGCTGATCCACAGGCTTCGTAATGTCTCTGGATAGTCCGGTGCCGAATTCGCTACCGATTATGCACGAATCACCGATTCGGCCATTGTGATCGACCGGCAGATAGTCTTGGTGCTGCGTGCCGCAAGCCGATGCTCAGCCACATTGCCCTGGACGTAACAAAAGTTCGGCCAATTCTGTGTCACCCTAGAATGAATAAGCCTGTATTTCCAAGGTCCTCGGACTTCGGGTTGTCATGATGAATACCAGGTTTTTTGTTAATGGTTGTTGATTTATTGGTTCGATGCCATTTCGGGACCCATCAGCACGGCCCGGACAATCGCTTGGCGCTAGGAACCGACGGCACTACGGCACTTGACTTGCATTAGTCCAATGATATCATGGTATTATTTGCTCTATGATAGACACTCGCTCGGACAAAATCTTTCCCATGGCTTCCTTATTAAGGTTTGTAATGCGCACGAGTCATGTATGTTACGTAGTAATTGCTTACGGTGATTGACGTAGTGGTGTCTTATTGCAAGCCACAGAACCCAGGATCTCTTCCATCTTACCCGGACCTACAGGAGCAGGTTATGCCAGGGCTTTATACAGCATGCTTAAAGCCTATGCCAGATAATGTATTTTGCAGTATAACCTTGATTTGTACCTAGAAAGTTGAAGAGCGTTAGCCAAAGTTTATTACATCTCCATTACTTCCGATACGTCACATAAAACCACCACCGATACTAACCTCAAGTCAGTGTATCGCGCAAAAGCCGTGAGCTAGTCCAATCGAAGTTGATTTACTCCATAGTTGAGAGATTTTCGTTCTTATCTCCGATTGGCTCCTACTTGTGCATCATGCATGGATTTCCAATGCTTCTACCCATGTGCTTACTGTTCCTTACTCTTTGACAAGCCCATGTCAGACCCCGACAGTCCCACTCGCTATATGATCACTCAGAATAATATCGAGAATCCTATGTATCATTCCAGGCGGAGACAAGAAACGTAAGACAGTAAGACCAATTTCAATCCGACAGGGTACCATCAGCCGGCACCTCTGATCCGACAACACTCTCCGAGTAATGTCCTTAATTACATGATTATCTCATCAAGGACAGGCTTAGGTAAACACCTTATAATTATTGTGTACCCTGACTGATTCACATGGACCAATCTACTTGAGCTTGTAGCAATATCTGGGGGGACACAGCATATCAGTTCAGTCGAGCGTGCTCAGCTGTGCTGGAGTGTGATCCTACTGGAAGGTTTTATTCTCGGGTTTCGGGGAGTAAGCAGTGATACTCCTATATCTGCCTTGTCAAAACTCATCTTACTTACATGTGAGGCTTGAGCCATTACTTAGTGAGGGTTGCGAGCCATGCCTTCAATACCGGTCACTGGGCCCTTGATTATAATTTCAACAACTACTGCAAAGGTAAAGATACTTTGTGAGACCTCCTCTTCATGTAGCAGCATGAAATCAAGAGTCAGAAGCCATTGAGTCTCGGATGTGTTCATCTCTCAGCTCTGAGAAAATTGTGACTAGATATACATCGGTATCTGGAGATACCGTATCTCAGATATCTGGACTACTAAATAGGAAAAGGCCAGTCGAACTATACCTAGATATCTCACCCAGGAACTTTCCATGATTGACATTCCTTACACGCCTCATAGTCGCTTCGGCGACACGGAACAATGGGCATATGGAAGCCTCTTGGCAGCCTTCAACGAAACTTAGCTTATTGGAAAATTAACTTGAAGCAAACATCCTTGTTAGCCATCGTGTTGCTTACAAGGCCCTAGTAGAGAAGGGTATATCCTAACTATATTGAGCTGTCTAGCCGTTTGACGACTCGGTTAATCATTTCAGATCAACACATCTCTTGGCATAACTCAGACCTTTCGTCAGATTTACACGAGAGACCCACCGTAACTAACAGTCAGATATGAGTGCTTTAATAAGTGCATGGAACCGTTGAGGCTTATTTGTTGTTTCAATCTTGGTACTGATATAATTCTGTATAGATTTCTTTAACAACCGTCCACCCACATACGATTATGATATAACTACCGCCCTCATGTGTCAGTTCAATTCCTTGCTCATAACCAACAAGAGAACTTGGGATCTTTCTGACAACTTAGCAGTAGTCTGCAAAGATCCGGAAACCTTACCTTTATATCATCCGTTCGAACCTGGAATTGGTGAGCTTGAGATGCGCCCAAATGGTGTCATGAGCCATATTATATACACATGAGTTGAGGGAATTCCATTGATACAAACCCTGTACAAACAGCGGTCAATCAACTCCGCGGTCAAGGAATGACCGGCTTTTATTCACGGCAATACAGATAAAAAACACTAGATGTTCTCGTCACCAGATACATCAATCGGCTCTTCGGCGAACCAACCATTGTCTAGGATAAAGATCTTGACATAAACAAGGGTTTATAGACCGACAGAGCGGGGTGAAGTTGACATTTCGTTAACTTAAGGATTTAACTAACCGATAACTATAAAGATTGTCTTGATAAAGATCCTAGTTAGGAAGGTAACTTCGATATCTTGAGCGGGGGATCAGAATGTGGAGACTCGGGCAATACTTCTGTGTCCTAGATCGAAGGTAATTGATAGGCGACCAAGGAAATGCATGATATACTCGTATCGTGTCAAAGTTGGCCGATCTAGTTGATGTTAAGAGCGTAGATCTTGGCGGAATTGAAGATGTATAAGGAAGGCCAATTCTCTTGTGGGTGGCTT
Source organism: Fusarium luffae (assembly GCA_013184325.1). Classification (NCBI taxonomy): domain Eukaryota; kingdom Fungi; phylum Ascomycota; class Sordariomycetes; order Hypocreales; family Nectriaceae; genus Fusarium; species Fusarium luffae. The sequence goes on along the minus strand of JABCJV010000577.1, from coordinate 13,139 downwards.
TTGAGTTGAGTCTGTCACTCCAGCCAGTATCAAGAACAACGCTTCAAGTGGCATAATAGAGTGTTATATACTGAAGATACTAATCATTCCGGTATCGCTTTGCCATCATGGTCTACCTAGCCCAGGCGAAAGGCCTCGCGGCCGTTGTCTACGGCTTGACTCTACTCGCTGCCCCAGTATCATCATCGCAAACTCCACTTAGCCCCCGCGCAAAGAAGAACGCAACAAGTCCATACGCAGAAACAGTCTCCAAGTACGTTGACTCTCTAGACAAAGAGCTGTGGTCAATCAACAAGAACATCCACGACAACCCGGAACTCGGGTACAAAGAGTTCAAAGCCCACAAACTTCTCACGTCGTACATGAAGAAGCAAAAAGGATGGAAGGTCACAGACACTGTCGGAGGAATTGACACTGCTTTCATGGCTGTGTTTGAAGGCTCTGGCGATGGTCCTGTTGTGAGCTTCAATGCCGAGTATGACGCTCTTGAGGGACTGGGTCATGCGTGTGGTCATAACCTAATTGCGACAGCGTCGCTGGGTGGTGCTTTAGCGGCAGCTGAGATCATGCGCGAAGAGAAACTTGGCGGAAAGGTCATTCTTTTCGGTACACCAGCTGAGGAATCGCTTGGTGGCAAGGTCAAAATGCTTGAGGCCGGTGTCTTCAAGGATGCCAAGATTGACATCTCTTTGATCTCCCATCCCAGCAACGGCCCTGACACCCCATACATGCTAGCGCAGTCGACTGATCGTTTCGATGTCGAATACACTGGCCGCGAAGCCCACGCCGCAGCCGGACCATGGGACGGCATCAACGCACAAGATGCTCTCCTCCTAGCCAACAGTGCTCTGTCCTACATGCGACAACAAATACGAACAACAGATCGCGTCCACGGTATCATCCACTCAGCTGGAAGCCGTATCAACGTCATCCCCGCGGACGCGTCAGGAAGTTACCAGCTCCGCTCCGCCAACGAAGAGCAACTTGAAGCGCTCTCAGACAAGGTGTACAATTGCTTCAAAGCCGGAGCCATCGGCACAGGAGCAAAGATGAACTTCACCATGCGCCCATACGGCTACGCCAACATGAACAACAACGACGGTCTCGCTGCGTCCTACACGCGATGGTTCGAGGGGCTGGGTGGTGATCTCCCCGACGCTGATGTCGACAAGATGAGAAGTCCCGGTGGTTCCACAGACCAGGGAAACATTAGCCAGGACTTCCCAACTATTTCGCCCATGTTCCAGATCACGTTCCAGAATGGCACTGTGCCCAAGGAGGGCCCCCATACCGCGCCTTTCGAGGTCGCTGCTGGAAGCAAGGCTGCGTTTGAGAAGTCGCTTATGGTGGCTAAGAGCCTTGCGGGTGTCGCGGTCGATATGTTGACAGTCGATGGGCTATTGGACGAGATTAAGGATGAGTTCAAGAAGTCCAAGAAGTCCTCCGGTCGACGAAGAAGATAAAGGCTGTTGCTTTTTCGGGACATCGGCCGAGGACATGCTGAGATGAGTTATGAGTCAAAAACAAATGGTGGTACTGTTGCGACGGGAATACAAGAGGCCAATACAGTGCAGTAAGCAATTTAGATATAACCAAAAAAATAAACGACATAAGCAATAAGTGTAGTATACCATTAATAGTTGTTGGTGATTATACAGCTGTCTCTATCTTACATCTACAAACGCCTGCCACATCAATCATCACCACATAACTCATGCCGCGCCTTATTTATATACCAGGGAGACCAACAAGCTGTCTCACACCGGGCACAAAGCGAGGTACAATATACACGGCGTAGAACGCTATGCCAGCGGTCAAGAGTCCCGTAAACTGTCTATCGTTAGTCATTGGTACTAAAAGACGGGCGTATGTTTGACTTACCTTCTCAAACCAGGTATGGAAATAAATGGCTGTCATCAACAACATCCAAGAGCTCAAACCCATGACTCCGACAGCAAACTTGCCGCCGAATCCCAAGACAGGCTGAGCTGCGCCTTCACCCATAGCATGATCAGCCTCGACGTTGGCACTCTTAAGTGCACCATCGTTCATGACAACACATCGCTCCTCGTTGCGCTTTCCAGACCATCGCAATACAGCCCAGCCAACTTCTTGCATGAGAAACGCGGTACCGAGAGTAAGGAGGAATACATGACCCGATATGTCATGACCGCCCTTCCACTTTCCACCGGCAGCCTTGCATGCAACTGCCGTGACTTTGTCCCCGACAGTATCAGCGCCAAACTCGATCTCCCTCTTAGCAAGTTCGCAGCGACCACCTGTCCATCGGAAACCTCGATCGATTAAAGCAGGACCAAAGCACCACTGGGTAACAAGAAACCACATAGAAGTGACAGCGAACCATCGGAAGATAGCACGGGCACGTCGCTCAATGTTGGCGGTGCTTGGGTGGGTAAACACGAAAGCGAAGAAAGCAACGGTAATCCAGGCCCAGCCTCTCTTGACGAACAACACATTGAACAGGTTGGACTTGCGCGCAAAGTAACTTGGAGAATAGCTCGGGTCTTGGAGATGCGCTTGCGCGACGGGATCGTACGGGGAGGCGCGCGTCTGGGGCGAGATTATGGAGAAGATGGTGCCGAAAACCAGCATTGCTGGGAAGACTACCAGACCAGCTCTTTCAAGGGGCGTCGGAAGGAATGGCGAAGTGCGCGGTGCCGAAGTAGTTCGTGTAGAATCCATAGCTATGTTGTTCTCTTCAGGGGCCGCCTTTGCGGCACGACGGGTGGTAACCATTCTAAAGCGGTCGCAAACAAATCGATATTGAGTGATACGTATGTCTAAAGCATTAGAATAGCGCAATGGAGAGGGAGAACAGATCAAGACAGGTGGCGCCTGCCGGAATGGCTTTGTTGGTGTTTTTGATGGCTCAGGCAATGACGTCTACGCACTGGCGCTAATAGTGGGCTGTCGCCAAGGAAGCCCTGACAGATCGACAGCGGGTCCCCGGACGGAAAAAGGCAGGTTCCGTTCTTAAAGGTACCGAATTATTACGTAGAGCGGGGTGAAATCATAACCTCCTCATCTTTATCGAATGCGACAACATACATACGACGATGCCTTCAAAAGATTTGGCTATAATCAAGTGATTATGGAGACCAGCGAACGCTATTTCACGTCTTTGATGACTCACATCGCATGAAATGTCGCGCGCATGCCCTACCCCAACGCGCCCGAAATCTTCGCTTCCATCTCTTCCCACATCGACCGCCCTGCTCCAGCCTTTTAACGTTTAGACGAACACGACCGACCATACCTTTATCAATCCAACTTGCACTCCATGTCCTGGAGAAGGGGTCGAGCGGTATCCGCTCTCTTACCAATGGCCTATGACCACTGTACCTAAAAATCTCTTGAACCCGCTCCTATGACTTCTTTCTTCCGCTGCCCGTTGCTTGCCTTTTGCTGGTCATGACTATTCTTTCTTTCTGAAGGCATCCTCTACGACCCCCTTTTTCTCTGGCCTCTTTTTGGCCATTTCCCAGGACGTTCAAACCCCCTGATCGATCGCATACGACGAAAACCGAGTTCTCGACAACGGCAGCATTGAGATAGGATTCACTGGCATTGTTTTTCTTTACCGCGGACCGTCTACGATGTTGTGTTGTGCTGTGGTGCACTTCGCCTAGTTCGACGTATCCTTTACCTTTTGCCATTTACAGATACCGGCCAAGATGGGAAACCACTACGCGTCGGTTACGATACACGGTTTTTCCATGGCCGATTTTGAAGAGCTGCAGCAAGGATACACTGGAGCTGGTAACAGAAGAATGCTCTGAGTCTTAGGCTGCCGTAACAAACTAGCCTATATGACAGTCTAAGCTAGCATAAAAAGACCAAATTATTTCGTCTCTTATGCTTTCAGGGGTAATTCTTCTACTGCCCTGACGGTCAAGCTATCAACAAGTGTTGGCTTTCCCCTCCTTTTCCTTTCCTGACAAAAGTGTACGCTATAGCGTTACTGTTATCCAGTTCACGTGGTATCGATACGGATCGTTGAGTCATGGTTATATATGGGTTCAACTCGAGTACCTTTGAAGCGAGGGGTTGTCAAGTGGGAATTCGTACCTATCTAATAACCTATAAATTCTCCTGCCTAAACCTCTTTCACCCTTTTGGCTTCCTCGTCGCTTTTTTGTCATTCATTCATCTTCGAACCCTTCTAGGCCAAGCCCTTTCTTTTTGTCATTTGAAGTGGTATCCGACCTAGAATCTCATCCTCCTTTCTTGGTTTTCACAAAAGTTGGTCAAATACGCAGATCATGTCAAGGCAGGAAGTCACAATAAGGAGAAGTGCGAAAACTGGTGGATCTCATCGAACGCCTTGATTGTCCATTGATTATTGACATCCCCTATGTCGGGGGAGAAAAAAAAGTCGTAATCCTCCCAGATACCCGCGAACATCTCATCTTGGATGCCGCGGACGATGCCTCTCTTCTTTCTCTTCCTTTAGCTCTTTTCTTTTCCTTTCATTCTTTTTTCTCTTCAAGCAGTAGGGAAAGGGGGGTGAAGCGGGAAAGCGGCTCGCCAGGTCGGCGAGGAGCTGCTGTTGCTGCTGTTGCGGAGGCGTAGCCTCCATCTCCTCGTCCTCATCCTCGGCGGCGACGGCGGTGGCCTGCCTCTTCTCGGGGTTCTTCTTCTGCCAGTCCCGTTTCTGGAAGTGGTCGGCCGCGACCGATCTTGCCACACTATGAATGTTAGTATCTGATCTTGCAGCAATATACATGTGCAAGGGAGGAGGAGAAGGTAGAATAGTATATTGACTTACAAAGTTGCACTTGCCGCTGAAGCCACCGGCGACCACCGGCACCGGCACCGGCATCACCATCAACGCCATAGTATTGATCGACGGTCTATGTATAGATATTGGTATATAGTTCGTTGTGTAGTTAAGTTGCTGATGTTTACTCACAGACATCTTAAACGTTTTGAATAGACGGGGTTCTCAGTGACTCAAGCGTTTTCAATAGACATGGCGACTTGGAACAGACGGAGGTCTTGAAGACTTGAACGTGCAAACACTGGGATCTTGGTGACTTGAAACCTGCAGAAAGAAGTCGGCCATGTAGGTAGGCATCTAGTGGCTACCTGCCTAGGTAGTGGCCTGGAGTTCACGTCGTGCTGTCGGCACGTGACAATAATACTGACGCCGGAGACTCCCAAAGCTCCTTCTCTCTGGTCGTCGTTCCTCTGCAAACCATGATGTAATGGTGTCGCTCCAACTCGTGGGTTACCCCTCTCCCCCTCCCAACACATAGGCTCGTCCCTTCCAAAATGAGAATCCCATGAGAAGTTTGGGAAGGCGCACGTTCTAGACAAAATGGTCGTCCCATTTCCAAGAAGCATCCTCACGAAGCCTCCTCCTCCAACACACAACTGCGTGCACACTGAAGTCCCACGACCCTACGTTTTAAACACACCCTCATCAATTTGCTTTCAAGATACTTTGTCGATCTGCAAGGCTTTCCTCTCGCCACTCTGGTGGTTCTGAGATGCCGGTGTCTCTCCCAAACACGCCGAGAGAAAGTGATGGGAAGAGGTCCCTAGAGGAGCTTGTAGAGCCAAGTTCGATGCGTGCAGACGCCCCTGAAAGACGGGATGAACTCTACAACGGTAACGACGACGACGATAACGGGGATGCAGTAGAGCATACCGAGTCAAAGAAAGAAAGCTGCTCGAGCAGTAGCAACACCAGCGTCTTTGAAGAAGACCTGTGGTAAGTTTTATTTTCAATCTCGCAAGCCTCACTGATCTGACCATGCCTTTGACAGTTATGATTGAAGAATCATCGAGCCGCAGGAAGTCCTTGTGTCTTTGTCCACATGGTCTTTAGTCCGGTAGGGGTTCGTCTGTTTCAGTCGTTCTTAGTCACAAGCCGCAGGAAGACCTTGTGTCTTTAGTCCGGCAGAGGATCAGTCTGTTTTACAGCTGTTCCTAGTCACAAGCCGCAGGAGGATCTTGTGTCTCTTCACATGATCTTTAGTCCGATAGGGGATGCGTCTGTTTCACAGTCGTTCCTAGTCACAAGCCACAGGAAGTCCTCGTGTCTTTAGTCCGGCAGGGGGCCAGTTTTGAATCTATATCAGAGCTGGTTCTAGTCACAAGCCGCAGGAAGACCTTGCGTCTTTAGTCCGGTAGGGGATCGGTCTGTCTCAACCAGCCGTTCCTAGTCATCGAGCCGCAGGAGGACCTCGTGTCTTTGGTCCGGCAGGGTATCGGTTTACTGATACTAGTCACAAGCATTAGGAGGGCCCAGGGTCCTTAGTCATGCAGGAAGACGTTTTACCTTCCCTGAACTTAGTGTATGGAGTCGTTTATGCCACTACATTCGAGTCCGCCCTCTAGGAGAGGGACTTTGCCACTGAAGAGAACACGCAGTCCGGCAGAACAACATCTCGACGTCTTTGAAATCTCAAGACGGGCGCGAACCGGCTTCCCTAAGACCCTATTGCGGTCCAGGAACATTACGACGGTAGTTATCAGTCTCGGCCCGAACTCTACGGCGTACAGCAATGCCCTCCAGTCTGCCAAACGCACACTATGGGTTATCCCAAGCCATACAGCATTGGACGATGGCAACCTCACTCCCTTTTCTGCCTGGATGTTTCCGACGATTCCCTGTCATCTCACTAGTCCCACCAAAGAGACCACACAAGATTGGCCACTTGTCCCTCATCCAGAACAAACACAAAACCGACCATGGCAGATTATGCCACCCATTAGTCAGACGCTTATGGCTGATTTACGACTCTTCATCACCAATACCTACATTCCCCAAACCATTCAACAACTATAGCACTTTGAGAGCCCACCAGGCATGGGCTGCTTTGATGCAAACTAGAGTATAGCTATACTGAAGACACTGCTGTGCTCTCGGTCGTCGGCGACTGTGGACAAAACACAAGATGAGATCTTACTTCTTTCGCTATGCGAGGAAGGAACTAGATCTTGCCACTGGTTTCAAGAAACCCGTCTCAAATGCATAGATAAGCAAAACGGACAGCAACGCCGAGAATATTCAGCTCATCCGCGAGAACTTCATCGTTACAATCTCAAACACCACTATGGTTCGCTACTGCCAGGAGTCACCAACTTTGAACCCTCACGCCACACACTGTCATTCAATCATGGTGGATAGCATGTATGGTCTTTCAGTCTGTCGGACATACAGGCAGCCGCGCAACGCCCAGTGTAGCAACCTGCAACAACAGATCAACAGCCGGGGTGGCGGAATTCAGCAAGATGTTTTAAAAGCAGTGCTTTGTTCAATACTATTGCTTCCAGCGCTTCTTCTATCCGATCCATCAGCAGTACCACTGGTATCATATACCCCGCGTCCGTTGAGCGGCTCTATTATGGTCATCTTCCAATTGCGCAATACTCAGTCTTGACCTAGAGCTATTGCTAGGTTTCAGGAGAGACTATCCGCGATCCTCCTCGCCGTGTCAGCAAGATACAGCAAAGGTGACGTTCAACAATCAACCTATGTCGTGTATCCATACATGATATTCGAATTATATATCCTTGGTCACACATAGAGACGCATCCAAAGCTCTGCCAATAGGTTCAAACCCAGTACAACCGGCTACATCCGCCTCTGCCCTGATATGTAAGACAGTTGGGATTTCATCATCTCTCTACGCAGAAACCTATCAAGACAGAAATTGATATGCACAATTCACGCATATCGTCATATCAAATCAACATGAGCTTATACCCCAATATATCAGCGATCAGGTTCCAAAGAAGACGGCAACACGTTCATCTACCACATGCAAAGTGGTTACCGCAATTCCACTCTTGCCAGTCATCACGAAGACGTTGTCGGGTGGATCGTTGCTGCACTTGTAATCGGAATACACACTCTCTCGCACTCTCATACACATCATGGATGTGCAAGACTCAGCCCTTTTTCTTTTCCTTGGCGGAATTGCAAACCTCTCCCCACCACAGAAAGCAGGTCTTGGTACTAACGCCCTGACTCAAGAAGCTGCTGCATTAGAGGAGAATGAGGCTGTCGCCGCCGATGCTGAAGCTCAGCCTGCAGTCATTGCCTAAGATCTTGCTGGTACGAGCCCTAGCCAACTCAATCTGCCGATTACCTTGTGGCTACACCACGGGGAACAGCCCACAGGACACAACTCCGGATACAGCTTCTACTGCTGGTACGGGTCCCAATCAACTCCCCGTTCCCTGCCCTGGGCCCTCAACTCAAATGGCTATGATACAAGAGTTATTCGCCCCCTTGAGATCTGAGTGGATAGCCTGGTCCTCCAGTCTATCGAGAGAGCCAGCAGTAATAATCCGCTGCAGCAATATCTGTTAATAGGATCCCCGGAAAAATTCCCCGAGGTTCAATAACGATCGCCTTCGTCAATAGCGAGGAGACTCGCCAGCAGGTGTACCGACACATCAAGGCTATGATACCGCTGACACGTCGACGGAAGAGACCGTCTGAATGGGAGACTATACCGTCGTTGCCCCCAGTCTAGACGTTGATGCTACAAGCACAGGACCAAGCCAAACACCCCCGAGGTCCCTTCCGCTGGAGGGGACGATAGCCATCGGCCTCCTTGAGACAGACCCTGCACGAGTAAAAGGTATGCAACTCCGGTCAATCGGGCATACAAACAGCCGCGCTCCAGCTGGTCTACAGATTGACAACCTCAGTCGCGGCGGCGAACTCCAGGAGGAGGCTTTCTCAGGAAGTTCTAGCTCTTCCAAACCGATCTCTATTGATGAGACTATGTCTAGCATTGTACCACCGACCAAGTCCCTTTCACGAAGGTGTACGGCTTTTGCTAACGAATCCTGACCAGCCCCAAAGCTATCGGCTTCGAGTTGATCGATTGTTCTTTGCATCGGATCTGCCACCGCCACCTACTTTACAGAAATTTGCATTAAACATCGTCATATCGGCGGTAATTGACATGGACAAGACTACTAAATTCATTCTCGCGTTGTTGTCTTTCCCAGGCCTTACGATCACTCGCTTTAGGGAATGCTCTTCTACATAGTGAGAAGACCCAGCACCAACACTGCATTCGAGGTTATTGCCAAATGACCTCAGCAATATCCGGTACAAGCGGCACAACATATACATCACCCAAGTAAGCCACGGAGCTAAAGTTCATTCCAAAAAGACTGTCTTTTTCTTCTACGCCGCCGATCGTCTTGGCTCGTCGTCATATCTGATACTTGTTTCGTTATCCACGGTGCTTAAACTGTTTGTCAATTTGACCTTACGGCATCCCTTCATCTTAGAGTTGGCACTTGTGTGGCTCGTCGTCGAGCATCTTGAGAGAGAACGCCAGACAGGAATCTGGGGAAGATGGAAAGGTGGAACGAAGCCCCAGCAGATCAAGCGTGTTGGCGTTCCCATGATACTGACGGTGGAGTTAGGATGGACTATATCGGCGAGAATGAGAAGGAGTCCTGTTTCAGCTGAAGAGATCCCGAAGAGTTGTTGGAATGATTGTGGAATGATTGTGGAATGATTGTGACAGAAGGAAGGAGGAATGGGCAAAAATTTAGTATTGGGAGGCTTTCTAGGCGGGATCAAACTGTTGAGGGTCGGACGTGTGAAGGCGCATATGGGTTTCTCATCCTTGTGATAAGGATGTTTGTTTGTGTGAAGAAAAAGCTAAGTACCTCCTATGAAGATGATGTTTGATCTTGCTGCTAACCCGAAACCGCAAGTATACGGCAGTCTCGACCGAGATTAAGAACAACGATCTACAAAATCAGGAGTCTCACCAATGGCTTTGCTGCTGATGCCAGGAGATGATCAACAACAGAATATGTATGTGTGGAATACGCCTCAAAACGATAACATGGCAACACTTACTGACGATCCTCCTACAAAGGGTACCCACAAGTCCCATCGCCTCTTACGTATGGCAGACAACAAGCTATTGAGCATACCGATGTAGTTGCAACCTTTACCTTAGGCAAGATACAGATACTGGAAGTGTGTTTAGGGATCTTCAAATCGACCAATACTGTCAAACCACACTGCACCCACATGCATCTCGGCTGCGTCAACATTATCCTGTTCCTTTCTTCCCTCCAACACTTCTACACCCTTTGGCAAACATAGGGTCCCGGACGCTTTATACAATTCCATGTTCACCCTCATCGGAATGATCTGCTGCCCCCAAGCCCTTGTCATGTAGATATGGATATACAGATACTAGACAGGCAATGCAGGAATGACCTAACGATACGTGCTCTAATCGATGCGGGATAATGATACCGGCTTGTGCTGAAGCCATAGGACTGTGAAAGAGCCTTCCACTATTTGTCGTAGCTGAGCCCTTTGCTTTTGACTTATGCCAGCGGGAGATCCTGGTCTTGGTGTCGGTGTCATCTCGTCTACATTAAGCTGCTAACAAGTGTTGGCTGGTTTTCTTTCTTATTCTCTGCCTTCTAGAAAAGAGTGTACGATATGACATCATCATCGTGCATAAGGTACTGATTCGGGTTGTTGGGTTGGGTGCCGCTCAGATGCTAAGTATCACGAGCATACCTGCAACCACCCCTTAAGAAGAAATCTAACTTGATCACTCTTCAAGCAAGGAGTGGTCGGGTGGGATCCTCCCTAATAACCTAATGATTCTTCTATCCGAACCTAAAAGCCCTCTCTCCCCATTCGAACACTCCTTGCTTTTTGTCATTTTGCCTGGCACCATACCCACCTACCGACCCCTTATATATCGACTAACTGAAGCCACCATATTGTGACAGAAAAGCCATCCTTGGACAGCAGTCTGTATGCCAGATAATACTAAGAGCAATGATGTCCCCCTTGTCATAAAGGCTGTCTCGGTTGGGCTGTTCTTCTGTGATAGGTGACCCGTGACTCTGCTGCCTGGATACTAACTTTGCGTCCAACCTCACCCAGTCAACACTCAGCCACTCAGGCAGAACCAACAAATTCTCCTTTCTCTTCTCTCATATACTAAAACTAGATTCTGAACTCTAACGAAGCAGCTCAACAGGTGGACTAGCCTTATGATGCAGCGGGAGTGATATCCTGCTCCCACTTCGTTTTTGCTTTTTAGCGTCCATGTCATGGGTTCGAATCTGACACTCCTCGCTGCGATGTGCTTCTTTTTCTTTTCTTTTTCTTTTTTCCTCGAAACCCTATGGTATCTCTTTGGACTCATTATTAACTAACATGGCTGTTCTTGACTCTGACGCAGACTCTCGTTGAGTGTTCTCTCTGTCCCATCCCACCCACCTCTGACCAGTAGCCATCACCAAGTGGTCAAACTTTAGGCAGACGCCTTTATCTACCTCCACTCCGATACCTTTTTATACTGAAATTTAAGAGCCTGTTTCCAGCGGAGTAGCTCGACTAACAAGAGATCTTAATTTGACATCTGCAAATTACAAATACCGGCTTGGCCTTCGCTTTTTGTGTCGCCTGTTCGAATCCCAATCTTATGCCTCTGCTTTTTTACTGTATTTACCTTTTTACTATCCATACCTCATTTAACTCCTGTTTATATCTATTGATTCGATATTGCGGTAGTGGAAGGGACAATTAACGTATGTGTGTACGATCCTCGGTTCTGACAACCACGCTTTCAGCTCTATCAGAGCGGAGTAGGTAGAGAGCCACAAGCCGACTGTCTGGCTAATCCCATTTTCCTTTCAACATATCTTTTTGCCATTTCACTTTTAAAGAAAATAGACTCTTATGTACTTGACTGTTATGGCATGTTCAATCTCAATGTTGTGTGACATGTTCGTGCGCTGTTGGCCCAAACTCTTCATCCTGGTATCTCGGCTTACGCCCAGTCTACTACTCCACCGATCAAACCAGGCATCCATCTCAAGGGGTTATGTACCCTGACAAAACAGTCAAAATTCAGCGAAGTAGCTTGAACAAACCAACTACAGCTTACGCTGCCCACTTCATACTACGGTCTGGCGGTATAACCCATCGATCAACCTTGCCTTTCGGCAAACCTCTCTTCGCTTTTTGTTCGAACACAGTCTTTGGGTGTCTTTCCTTTTTTTTGTATTTTTGCGGTCCTTCAAGGATTAAACCCCCTCTTCATTATCTATGCCTGGTATCGATGTGATGTTGGATTGTTCGGTCAGTAGTGTTGTTTGATGATAGTGATCTTGAAGTCGCAATGTAGTCCGACATCATTGCAAGACATTATTGCAACTAGTAGTTCTTATAAAATCGCAATGAACTCTTCATATAGATACTAAATAACTTAAAAGAAACTGCCTCTGTCAACATACAACACAAATGCTGTAGCTTGCGAATAGCCTCCCTGTAAAGCTCATCATGTAAGTCATGGCCAGCATCAGATTCCTCGACTACCCTATGTACTATCACCAATTTTCTCTGGCTATTCCACCTCTCAGCCTTCGACTCTCAACTCATCAGTCTCCCAAGTTCTGTCCTCAGACAAAGGCGCTGCTTGCTCTCTCCCATACCCATACCTCGCTAGTATGCATCTCGGCGAGTGACTCAACGCCGGCCAAGCCCCACATCTGACTTACACCAACTAACATGGGACCCTTGCTCATGTGCAACAACAGCACAAACAAACAGTCCTTGATATAGTGATCTTAATTGACAGCACGTAGCGAAGTAGCTAGAATCTACCAACGTTGAATATTGAATAACTCAATGCTCTAAATTTGCCTATCCTGAGGGGTAGGCCTTCGCTTTTTGGTCGTGAGTTCGAACCAGGTCTGCGCATAACTATGGTCCTTTATTTCTTTTTGTTCTTTTTCCATTCATGCTCTCCATACCTGCCATAATCTAAGTGGATATACGCTGGTCATTTGTCTATTCTGTTGAGATAGTCGTCCACCATCTTCCTCCTCCTCCAGACCTACGTTGCGCTCATGCCTTGGTCCCCAGGCCAAACCACAACAAACTCTACACGCCAAGCACCTATCAACAGCCTTCATCTAAACCTAAACTTGCCTTGAGATGCCCCTCAAATAGTAAAATAAGTCTCATACCTTCCAGCGAAGTAGCTGAGCACCTGGAATCACTTGCAAGATTTCCTCCCGGTTGGGAGCCTTCGCTTGTAGGTAGAGGTCGTAGGTTCGAATGGTAAAAAAAAAAAAAAAAAAAAAAAAAA
>JABCJV010000576.1:0-23213 GCA_013184325.1 Fusarium luffae | reverse complement strand
GTTTATTATATTAAAAAGTCTGCAAAGTTAAAGGTGGAAGGTTTTAGGGAGGAAGGGAAAAAGCCTATAATTAACGCCGTAGCTTTCAACACGATACAAAGCTCACTATAAAGACCAAGAACCAGGACAAAGCGGTAATGTGGATAGTGACACGTCGAGAAGTAAACGTCATCCGCAGAACAGCCACTATGTTATCGGCCTCTAGGATAGCTTCGACCTATTGAATCTGTTAGCTGATAGGAACGTAAAAAGAATCAGGGAGAGCAGATCGTACCTTCCTGCGAGACCGATGTCGACGGGATAATATCCACCACCGTGTATCCCTAGCCAATTTGTCAAGGCTATTAGCAAACGCAAGCCCAAGAGCAATAGTAAGCCCTGTAATCCAAACATTAAAGTCTCGGGTAGCCGGCTTAGCCATAATAACCATGTCATCGGAATAGAACCGCAAAATCTTCCAGATGGCAAGGCAGAGTAGCAAAGTAAGCAACCATCGCAATAAAATTGAGATAAGGTACTTCCAAGTGGAGTGGCAGTCCGGCTGGCCTGGAGGCCTCGAAAGCGGATATCCTCTTCCATGCCAACGAATGACATTGTGAGGGATGCGAATAAGGAGGAAGAGAGATAACAATTATAAAGGATTCAAGTGGAAAATATAAGACGACATCAAGATTGCTTTGGTTAGGTATTCACGTCCATGTTCAGCACCGGTCTGATCTGTGGGTTTCATCTTAGATCTATTACAAAGATTCAAGCCGATGGGGGAATATGAGGATATCATTGGTTCTCACGTAAAAAATGACCATCGGATACCCGAGCGTCCACACTAGTCCTGTCAGCCTTACTCAAGACCCGAGACTAAGGATGACCGACAACCAAAATTAGTTTAGCCTTAAAAATGAGCAATCTGCTGGATTTCATCGAAGATTCTGTCCAACCCCCACCCCCTTTCTGACACTCAAATCATGTCTGAGGTAGCTCCACCTTGTTTATATTTACAGAGTGTAACGTTTCTGTCCAAGACTTGTCCATCCCAAAGCGGCTCTCACACTCCTTATAGGCTATCGCATATCGACACCACTTACAATCATGACTGCTGTCCAAGAAATTCCTTCTGTCAAGGATAAATTCCGCCGTGCATCTGCACCCAAAAGCCGTAATGGTTGCATCACATGGTACGTTCAAACATGCTTAAACCTGAAGGCTAACGTGAAATTTGCCACTCTGTAGCAAGTAAGAAACCAATGGTCCTTTCATAGTCATGTACTTACCATGACAGAGTCCGGCACCTCAAATGTGATGAGGCGAAACCGACATGTGAACGTTGCTTGAAAGACAGAATGAAGTGCGATGGTTACGTACCTCCGAAGCCTCCGCAGCCACGTCGACGGAGAGTCAAGCCCAAGCCAGCACCTGCCAAGCTTGCCGTGGTAGCTTTAGGGTACCCCGTCCACGATGTTCCCTCCTCACTGACAGGCGACGAGTCTCTGTACTTCCATCATTTCTTGCAATTCACAGCTACTCAACTCTCACTCTCTGCTGAATCCACCAACTTTTGGATCAAATATGCACTTCCTATGGGAGATAAACATGAGTCCGTTCAATACAGCGCGGTTGCAGTTGGAGCGTCACATCGCTTTTTCATGGCGCGGGCAATTGGTCACCCAAACATCAATAAAATACACAGCTTCATGATTCAGCAGTACAACAAGGCAATATCATCGATCCTGCCGAGCATGACAGCAAGTTCAACGGAGAATCTGCATGCTATTATGATCTGCTGTTTGCTGTTCATCTCTTTCGAAGGTCTCACTGGCCGATACGACGAATTCCTGAAACACCTCAAGGCTGGCTCGGCATTGTTTCACTCCCATCTACCCTCTTCGACTGTTGAAGATCGCCTGATAAGTGAAAAGCTTGCAGAAATGTTCTGCCGGCTTGAAGTCGAATCATCCAACTTTCTTCCACTAGAGTTGGATGATACAGGGATAACACAATGGTATCGCAGAAATGCAATCCAAGACTCACAATCAGTAGTCCAGTTTAACAGTCTTGACGAGGCGTCTCTCGTATTACGACAGTTGGATGTTCTTGATGAAGAGAAACCCTGGCATTTTGAAGGCCACGATGGAGACGACAAAAACAGCCTTATGGCCAAGGCAAGTGGGAAGCTGCAGAAGTCTTTGAATGAATGGACGGCGCGGTTTGATGCATTTTGCGAGCCCAAGACAGGAAGCTGGTCAGCAAGAGAGGAGCAGCAGTACAATAACCTATGCCTGCGCCAGAAATATTGGCAAATGGTGATTGACACATACACGAGGAAGGATGATGAGTCGGGCCCAGTTTCTGAGGTGTTTGAGCCCTTCCTCATAGCAGCCCGAAAAGCGGCAGCACCGATCATTGCATTGCAGCAGCCAACATACTCACTAGATGGAGATCTGATTTCCGGCTTAACCTTGATAGCATCATCTACGGAAGACGAGGAGGTCAAGACGCAGGCACTTGATTTACTGGGGAAACTGAATCGTCGCGAAGGGCTCCTGGATAGTCGGGATGTCGTTGAGATGCATGAGCTCTCAAGGTCTCTTTCACAACTTACAGTGGAGCCGACGGTTGATGAAGATTGGGAGCCCAAGGCGGCGGCTGGGATACCCTCGATTAATGAGAGACTACGGAAATATTTGGGGGAATGAAACCGTAAGGGGAGCACCACCTATCAGACCATTTTACTTGATTACAATTGGATTGTCTTGTTCACCCGAGGAACGTTACCTGGCTGCTGTAGTACGTTTTTGTCGCATGGAAAGCTGGCCGAGAACAGAAAAGTCAACGATGAAGAAGACGCACGTAAATCAGTGGAGCGCAAGGTGCCTGTAGTGGTTGGTGAGTCGGCTATTTTAATTTGTCACCTTGTGCGACTTTCTGTCTGCCTGAGGCGGTAACACCGTCCGTGTTTCGCGAAGCTTCGGCGTCCAGCCGGAAACATGCCTTAGGCTCCGTTTTCTCATTCTATCAGATTCCAATGCTACGCCAAGCTGCGAATACCCTCGCTTGTGATCCCAAACCGAGCATAGCCAATTGGATAAGCGATAAGCATGGCCGATCATACGACGATAGGAGATTTTGTTCCAGTACTGTACATGCAGTATCATGTTGACGTCACCTGCTACGGTTCACAGAAGAACACTGCCGAAACTTCCTGACCTAGACCGCATTTTATCGCAGAAGCAATAAATGCAGCGTGCCTCTCATCTATTGTTTGTGATGCATACTTGCCCATTTTGTTTGTGTTGTTGTCAATAGGTAGTGGAAATGTCTCTCGCTCAGCATGTGACTCAAACAGAGGGATTCGATTACGAAGGCCCAGCGAATCCCAACTATGAAGGTCCAACACATCAAAACATCTCACCCGGTTTCGGAACGCCAAATCTTCTCGTCCCCGATAGAATTGAGTATGAATCGTTTCCGGATCGATCTGAATGGCGACGTTTGAGCTTTGCCCCCGTTGAGATTGTGCAGAAATTGCCCCATCTCGCCGCTTACAAAGTCTCCGACCTCAAACGGTATGGTAAGTTTCGGGAGAGCAGCCCTTCGACTTCAGTACGTTTCTAATTGTTGGTAGTCCAAGTCGCGACTGGTATAATAGCTTGCTGGCTTGCAGCTGGTATCGTCTTCGGCTTTGCTGCGCTCAAGCCTATCTTGATCTCAGAGGGCATTTATTCCGAACTTTGCGAAAATGGCCAGCGACAACTCGGGCATAAGCCCGACTTCCAAATCCCTTGCGCTGCGCAGGATATGCGATTGAACCTCCTTTTCATCTCGGCGTCTATCTCCGCCAACGTCTCGTCGCTGGTTGCAGGCGCTGCCCTTGATCGCTTTGGGCGTCGTGCGTGTTGGCTGGTTTCCAGTCTTCTGCTCACTCTCGGCTCTTTGATGATGGCTCTATCTTTCTCAATCCCAGGGTTCCACGGTTACCTGATTGGCAACATTCTCTTGGCCTTCGGCGGCACGTTTCTCTTTGTTTCTACCTATAACCTCGCCAACGCCTTTCCCAGACATTCCGGATTAATCGTCGCTCTCGTCACCGGTGCATTCGACGCTTCGGCAGCTGTGTTCCTCTTTTACCGCATGGCATACGAAGCTTCAGGCGGCGCATTCTCCCTCGAAAAGTTCTTCTTCGCCTACATCTCTGTTCCAGCGCTCATCTGCCTAGCTGAATTACTTTGGATGCCGCCTCACTCGTACCACTCGCTGCCTCAACTGGAGCAGAAGCTGGAACAGGCCCAAGACCGCAGTCGCGACGTTCATGCGTCGGATGACGAAATTGACGACACCAATGAATTGACGCGTGTACGAAGCGCGCGTGCCGATCAAAGAAAGGCCAAGATTGAGAAAATTGAACAAATTGCTGGCGATAGAGAGCAGCGAGGAGAGCGCATCAAGGAAGAGGAGGACCGACAGGAAACAAGTGGCGTTTGGGGAGTTTTGCACGGCGTTCCTGCTCACAGACAGATGATGTCGCCCTGGTTCATCCTCATCTTGCTCTTGACCATCCTTCAGATGCTTCGCATGAACTACTTCATCGCCAGTGTCAGATCTCAGTATCGATACATGCTGGGCTCCGATAAGGCTGCCGAGCGCATCAACGACTTTTTCGACATCGCACTGCCTGTGGGAGGAGTTGCTTCCACGCCATTTATCGGGCTATTGCTCAACAATCTGAGTGTTCCTGCTACTTTTAGCGTTCTGACGGTGTTTATCGTTGTCATTGGAGTTCTCAACTGTCTTTCCAGCATGTGGGCTGGCTACTTCACCGTCGTGGCTTTTGTCTTCTTCCGACCTCTTTACTACTCAGCTATTTCGTAAGTCGTCTTTTTCTCTTCCGTATCCGATCTTAATACTAATTACATCACAGTGACTACGCCACCAAAGTATTTGGATTTGCTACTTTCGGACGAATTTACGGAACCATCACCTGTGTCTCTGGAATCACCCAACTTGCCCAGTCTGGTCTCGATGCGCTCACCCACGGCCCTCTACACGATAACCCAGTCCCCATCAATGCTACGCTGGGTGCTACGGGAGCTCTTGTTGGCATAATCTTGACCGTATTCGTTGCCGTTAAGGGTAGAATCTTTGCGGAGAAGAAGGTCGAGGCGAAGGCTGATGATGAGAGAGAGCGACTATTGTCGAATGCGCAATCGAACTACGGCACTGGGCATTGAGCAGAGCAACAAATTACTTGTTGACATACATGGTCGAACGATACTACTCGCCGCTATTAAGTACGCATTGCGGGCACCTTTATCACCAGATGTGTCACAAGCAAACCCCGAGTAGCTACTCGTCGCTAGTGCCTATGTGTGAACAGTTAATTGGTAGTTTTGTTGGATGATATCGACATTGGTTGTAAGGTCTTTTATCAGCGGATATCTGGGTTTTAGGAACGATGATTTCAGGTCATATTTAAATGTATACGTAGAACGGACGGTGTCGTTTCAGACTGCCTTTACTATCTGAATACAGTCTTATCTATTCACAAGGCCAATCTTTGCCGCATGTACATAGAAAGATTCTACAGGTCAATAATTCCCTCGCTCGACCACAATCCCAAGCCATACATAATATTAGAAAAGAAAACGATAATGTTCCACAGACAGATATCAAACAACTCCTGCCCCTTATCGCGGACCCAAAAGAAGCCATCCTGGATCTTTTGGGCGAAGCCAGCAGCCTTGTCCGAAACCACGTTGAAAATATCGTAAGCTTTCTCCCAAGCAGGCTCCAAACACTGCGGTCTGCTGTCCGGGGAAGCGCCGGGATCATTTCCCTCGTGCTTCTCATCGTTTGGCTTTTCTTCTGTGTGAAGATCGGGTACGTAGGCGTCGGTCTTATAGACCGTGTATGCATAATGAGGACCTCCGCACATTTCAAGCGCATCATTGGGGCACTTGTAAAAGCATGAGTCGCCGGGGAGATACGTTTCAGTTCCATAGCGCGGTAATTCGTGCGAACAGAAGCATGCCGATTTGTGTCGCAAGGCCACAGGGAAGCTCTTCTTAGCGCATTGCGTGGTGCACGAGTCGCCACTTCGACGGGAATCAGAGCCACGGATATCCATACGAACAAGATTCCTAGTGCTGTCATCAACAGGAAAGTACCCAAAGCAGCCATATGCTGGTTTCATATTCGAATCGGAGGTAAGGGAGGCCTTCAGTCCTGAGTCGTAGACACTCCAGGATCGTGGCCCACCACATTTTCCGTTGGAGGGATCTTGACAAGGAGTGTCGCACTCGAAGTTATCGACCTGACTGTCTTTATGAGGAAGCGCGTCGGCGCAGAGGCAGGTGTCCTTCTGCAAAGCTGAAATGGTCTTTCCTCTGCTTTTGCACCTTCTGGCGCATCCATTGACTTGGTCGTGACGAAGGTATACGCGATCGCGAGCTGTAATGAAATGCGTGTTGTAGCAGCCCAAAAGGTCTGGCCCCGCCACCTTCTGATCTACAGTACCACTTTCGGAGTTCTTCTTCTCAGAATCGGACTCATCATAAGGGACGTCAGTCTCTAGTCCCGTGTTCAAGACATTCCAGGCTTGTGGTCCGCCGCAGGTAGCATACTCATCGCCAGGACATGAAGTGTCACAAGAGGACTCCAGGCTTCTTCGATAAAGGGGAGGATAAGAATCGCCGCAGATGCAGTCATGATCCTGTACAGCCGCAACGGGGAAACCGTTCCTGTGGCAGAAATTGGCACAGTCCGTGCCTGTGTTGGATTCAAAAGATGGCCCGTAGCGCCTAGTGGGCGGTTTGTTCCAGCACCCATGCCATGTAACCTCGTTTTGAACCGGTTCGTCAAAAGGTCTCTGCCACGGTTCGTGCCTGATACGATCCGGTAAACCTGTGCGGAAGGCTGAGTAATAAGGCCTACGGTCCTCATTTCCACCACAGTACGTTCCCTCATCGCCTTTACAGGGCAGATCGCAAAAGTCGAGGTCGAAAGAGTATATTGTATGAGGATATTTCGAGGCACACCAACATTTGGAGCCATGCATCAACGCAAGGGGTTCACGGATCTCCTTGCAACGTTCAAGGCATTCCTCCTGACCTCCCATGACCCAGACCTGCTTTGCGTTTGTGGGACGTATAGAGAAGCACTGCCCGACCTGTTTCTTGGGAGGTTTAACAGGAGAAGCAGGGTCCATCCGGGTCTTGAGATTGTAGACGCTGTAGGCTTCTTTACCTCCGCACTGAGCGAGGGAACCTCGAGAACATTCCTGGTTGCACCACCCACTGGACAATACATCCGCCTTAGGTGGGTACGTATTCGAGCACCGGCAGGTCGTATTCTGCAAAAAGATGTACTTGAAGCCATTGCGCTCACAAAAGCTATGGCACTCGGTAGGACTATTGTAATGAAAGTCACCGAACTTGCTGCCTTTATCGTCCAGTGGACTGCTGTAGCAGGCTTGTCGGGGGCCCTCATACGGTTCAGAAAGGTCGCTGGTTGTTCCCGGCTTTTCAGATGGTAGCATCTCAGAAGGAAGGATTCCATTGATCTTGGGTTTGTATCCACTCATATCGAAACGACTCCCTGAGCTCCATATGCTGTAGAATTGATCGAAACGAAATGGGGCCCTCGATGATTGCAGAACGCAGCTGATGTCTTCAACTCGACTCGAAGTGTCCGGAGGAGAATCAGTGCAACCACATAATTTACCAGCAAAGACGACGGCTGCTTTACCTTGTTCGCTGCATGACTTGGCGCAAGCCAGACGCTCTGATTCGGTAACTGCATCTTTGGTAAGATGGACGTCGTCGGGCAGGCCTTGGAAACATCCGACGGGCCTGCTGCGGGGGGTGGTTATGTCGAAGATAAGAAGCACCTCTTCGTCCTCAACAAAGTCCGACTTTCTGGTCTTGGGTGCGTTCCAACCATCCAGACCGACGGCTTCACATCGGCTGATGTCGACCTTGTTGTCGCTCGGCGGTTCTCTCCTACCGCAGAAACAGTTGGTGGTTCCGAAACCAATAAATGTTTCTTCCCTTTGAGAACAAACAATCGCGCATTTCTCGCGCTCTTGTTGAGTCCGTGCATATCCTCCGGCCCATGAGATGTGTGGTTTGACTTGATAACAACCCTTCAGAACGTGGTTGTAGTCATACCGAGCTGCTGCCAGAGCCACCCAAAGAAAGAGAGCGACATACGCAAAAATGAGCCTCGCCATGGCTAAAAGAGTGAAATGGCGTGAAACAAAAGAACTGAAATCCCGGGAACGGGAATGCGGTGTTTAAGTCGCTCTCCATGATAGGATTGTCTCATTTAAGTGATGAACAGCTGTTGGTCAGCCTCGGGTTTATTATGGAACGTTTTAGGCATCACACAGGTCCGTGCCGCAAATGCTGGTTAGGATCATGTCAGTTGAACCAACAACTGTTGGTTCTATCAAGCTAAAGGGCCGTTTAAGCAAGCTACGGGTCCTCGGCTGGAGCTGTTCGCTTGGCATCGTGTAATTGCCCGATCGTTAGGGTGACAGAAGAATTGGCCGCCGAGCCTACAAGGAACGAAATAGTTTAGTCACCTTATAATGCAATCAGACTAGCATTTAGGCTACTTTATTTCTACAGCCTAAGCATTAGAGAATAGCTTTTCTGACACCCACCTACCGATATAGAAGTCGCCGAATTAACCCACTCTCAGTCCCCGTTAGTGAGAGAGGCGATGTGTGTGTGTCGGGATGAGCCATCTTGGCGATGACGGCCTCTCGATCATCAGGAGTGAAAACGAACGAGTTGATGATGCCGACGTCGTCCACGAACAGTTTCCAGATGCAGGGCAAAGCAAGTTGACTTTCCTCAAGAACATCTCAAGGTGTGCGTCAAGATTAAATCGTGGTAACAGGATTAATTGAATTGGACGACAAGTGCATATTTACGAGACTTTCACACATCGTTTAAGATACCCCATCACCCAGTGAAGGGCACGAATCACTGCATATCCAAAACTCTAAAGTGTTTACATAACTTAAAAATGGCAACATGTTTATAAATATTCCGACAGGATTTCTCCGCCTGCAATTTCTACAGCCATATCGTTTCTCTCATCCAACTCCCAGCACGCTTGTGCCAAGCTTTTCTTTGCCTTCGCTCATCACGAATGATGAAGATGCCCACCTCACCCAAAGTCTCTGGCTGGTCTGATGAGCTTACCCAACCATCGACGATGCCACCCAGGCAATCCCAACCAACTTCAATCGCCAAAGATCCCTTCAACAAGCTCCCCGCCGAGTTAAGACTGATAATTATCACCTCTCTAGGTTGGCGCGCCAATTTTATCAGTTTGTGCGAAGCCTCACCTATCTTTTATCGACAACGGAAGACGGATAGTATGCTGGTAGCCTGGGACGCAATGCACAAGAACTTCGAAACGTCAACAGGTTATTACCAAGGTCAAACGCTGCTCAGATACGCTTTGCAACTAGCCAACTTACTGTGGTACTGTAAAAATAAGCCCCAGATGGTTAGATCTGTTAGTGGAATTTCCATCCGCTATATTCCCAAGCCTATACCGGACGAACAACATGGGGGTCACTCTATTAGTCGGGATATTATGGATTTCAGCATCCGCGACCCGTTGTTTACAGACCGCAAATATCTGATTTTCGAAGTTAATGCGCTTTGGAAGCGTATGATGATGACCTGGCAAATCGGGCGCATATCTACATTCCGCGCATACATGGACGAACACAAAAGGTTGGAATGCCACGCAGAACCCTTTCAGCGCCTATTTGGTTGTTATGGAAAGAAGCTACCAACCTCACTACCACCTACGACTTCCCCATGGAGGCGCCCGGTGTTATTTTTGTTGCTTGTTCTAGAACTGATGAATTCGACATACTTCACTTGCCAGCCTCCTGAAGGTTCATGGGAGTACTGGGTCGAAGCCAGGTTCTGGCCATATTTCATATCCGTCGCACTCATGGCGGCACAATCAGTACATACTGACTTCCTTGAAGATCGTGAACAATTCGGACAATGACTTGGACGATCATTCAGAGTTGGAATGTAAGGCGAAATCAGAACTTGGGCTTTTCTAAAATTGATCTCTTCCTTTCTCATTTATGCAGGGCTATTTGATGGCTGGGTAATGTCAGTGTTAGAATTCGAATCAAGGATGACAATTGTTTTTCACAGGCCTTAGCAAAGCCCCGGACAGCCAGCCAGATAGGTTAAAGCTTTCATAACTTGGAAAACAATTGATCTTTGCGGTGCTGTACTGTGCTATTTATGTTCTTGTGCTACACCTGAGAATGCTGTCCATACAAACATATTCACGTTTAAATATCGGAATTTAGAGCTTGGTTTCCTCGTTCTCCCGTGATATCAATTGAGTAATCCGGCTGCCGGAGGGTGAAGGCAAAAAGGTAGCCGCAATCATATTCCGAGGTGGCCTGAACAATGATGATTGAGTAGTGTTCATTGTCCGGTAGACGCTTAACTCCGGCTCTGTTGTAAACGACACAATTAACTCATTTCGTGTGCTGGCTCTGACTAGCCATCGTCTGTCTATCTCTCGCGCACTTACAAACCCGAAGTTAGGTTGTCAGAGATCAGCCACTAGAAGCAGTAGATAGAAAAAAAAGTAGTCAATTTATGCCAAATTAAACGAAAGGTTGAGCTGTTTTATATTGTCACCCTAAGTCCTGGAGGATAACTCTCCTCCACCTACTCAAGCCCCAGGACTTGCAATTTGATTCCTCCACAGCAACCGCCAACACCCAAGCCCACAATCTTCAACATCGGAACTGACGAAGGCGGGTGACATCACAAACCTGTGCAGTCCAGTACAAGAAAGCCGACGGGCCAATTGGCTGATATTGAGCTACCCCGCGTTTCTGACGTTGATGGCACAAGACATCGTGGGTGATGATCTATCTTATACCTAAAGAGGCAACTCTGGCTACACTCCAACCCAAGAGCTGACAAATGTTATTTACAATTTCCTCAGAATGACGGAAGGTCACGAGTTCCTGAGATGAGTTTCTAATAAGAGTGTGTTTCCCCTCTTTTGGATCGCAATATCTTTTCCTATCAATAAATCCTACTCAGCATCTTTATATCAATTCACCAAAGCAACATGGCACCTCAGACAATGGCAGAGAAGGCTCGAGCTAAGCTCCAAGCTGTTCTTGACAATCCCAACAGAAATGATGCCACTTGTACGTCACTACCATCCCAAAGTCCTTGCTGGTTTTGTGCTGACTTGTATGGTGAATAGCTTACAAGCAAAGAGTCATGACCACTACCATCCCCGCGACCGGTTCCGACTGGACCAATACTTGGGTGCGACGAAGTAGCAACGACCGTCGAGCCAGCGTCGGAAGCGAGGGCTCGGGTAGCTCGCCGGTACGACGCAGGTCCAGCTTTCAAGAGTGGCTTTACCCATCTGCTCGTTAAACAAAAATGGCATCTGAAATAGGCCTTTCCGACTTTGCTGTTTTTGTTCCTATTCTTGGTATTGCGGTTTTGAATGTTGGAGTTGTTGTTGAATATCTAAGAATGTAATTACGAGATATTTCTTTTGAAATTTTACGTATTAATCAGATCGTTACCGCCGTCCAGTTTTCCCCAAATTGATAATCAGTAGCAAGGTTCCATTCTAGCAGTATGTTGTTTTTCAGACACGCATGCAAATATGACTTCTACGCCTCAAGTATAAGTGCATTTTGTCGGTACCATAGAACAGATGCCCAGCTTCTTGATCAAGATGGGCCAAACGCCAAGCCCTGCGAAATCCTTTGCAGAGTCTATAATTCGTCAAGGCATACGAATCAGCTACCGAAAGCGCAAGTAACGAAGTAATTTAGTCACTTTATACCAGCTTAGACCAGGACTTAGGCGACTTTATTTTTCAGTAGCCTAGGCTCTAGGATATAAGAATAAAGTCGCCTAAATGCTAGCACAAGTGATCAAATTGTTTCGTCTCTTATGCTCTCGGAAGCCCATTCTTCTAACACACTCAGACATAACATTCGAGCTAGCGCCGATGCTCGCCTGGAAAAGCCCAGTCGAACATGCTTTCCAGACCTTTGACTAGTTAACGAGGGTCTTCGGTCAAAGATAGCAATCCATTATCTTCGAAGGTAGATGTGTCTGTTACTATAATAGCAGCCACGCAGTAACGCTTGAACAGGAAGTTCTCGTTGCCTGGTATACCCCGAGTATTCTAGAGGATGTTCTCTGCATGTTCGTATTTTTGAGTTTTTCCGAGGCGTAAGTCCCCAATCGACATATCAAATCAACAAAAGAATAATCGCAGGTTGTGAACCTAAATGCTAATAAAGGTCCGGTCTCAAGGTATATTTTGTGACTCATAAAGTATCACAATGGTTACCATAAAGGATCTTCTTCTTCCAACAGATTAGTTGTCAAACACTTCCTCATTAACATCAACATCGACAAAACCACAAAGTCGCCCACGATGACATCCTTCAGAGTCCTCATCGACCCTGGCCACGTGCCGGGCCAAAGATCCAACTACTGCATGTTCGTAGCGTTCCTCAAGCTCGCCAGCGTCCAGAATCTCCGGTGACTCCCAATCGGTGTCGCAGTGGTTACCCAACCTCGTTTGGTGGTATTTATACTCCTGGATATTCATGTCTGAGTGTTGATGTGCTTCGGCCGTTTGTCAGGAGTAAAGGTTTTGACCGGAAGAGCTCAGGACCACTGCTAGATTTGGCGCGCTTTCGATGTCCCTTGAAAATCCACGAAATGAAATGATTCCCACGTCTCATGACTGCAGCAGGGGCCAACAGGAAACCGATAGTCAAGGCTTCAGGAGTCCTCGACAAACATGGGGAAAGGACGGATTAGGAAGCGAGGGAAGAGGATTGGCGGCGGCGGTAGAAAGCCATACTCTATACAGCGCGTTCTTTGTACTCCTCGCTTTGCCTGCCATAACTTGAGGTATACTTCGAAACTACTAAGTTTCGAAAGCGAGAAAAACTAATCTTCAACGACCGTGGAGTTGACTTTATTACGTTTGATGATCGGGGCCTTTATCTTCGATCTGTGCAGGATATTGGAATCAGGTCCAAAATCTTCTATTTCTAACCACAATGAGAGACGAGAACTGTATAACTTGGATATCCTCAGGTGAGGGTTTCTTCTATCTCTCTCATCATGAATTCATAGGCAGATGCACCAAACTGATGCTTCTTACAGTCTTGAGTTATGAGCTTAGACAAGCACTTAGGCCACTTTATCCTAAGTATAGAGCCTAAGCCTTTGAAATTTGTTCTAATACCCACCTGTTATTTAGACAAATCGTCACATAGTATTCGTGGCCAGTTGTGTAAGAAGTCGAGAATAGTGTGGAATTAGGTAATGTACATAATATATCTAAATGCAACAACGCTTTTTATCATCTATCGCAGTTCAAATCATAATCTAGCTTGATCGGCAAGCAAATGGAGAGTGGGCATCGCCAGCACTTGTAACATCAATCTGAACAAAGATTAGTAACAGCTTTTTGAGGTTGGTGATTTTGGACAACTTACAATATCCTTGATAGTAGCATAAGTACCAGCACCAAGGGTAACAATACCGATGATGAAGGCGAGGATGGCTCCCAAGCTGAAAAGCAGGTTCTTCTTCTCGAACCACTTGCCCTCGCAGAGCAAGACAAACCACATAACACCGGGGATCCAGAAAGAGAAACCGGACACGAAGAGAGCCGAGGCAAGAGAAAGCAAGTCGGAGAAGATGGGGATGGCCTCAGCAATAATCCAAGCGATGATGGTGAAGATGGCAGCGAGGGAAATCCAGCTGACCCAGCCCATGGGGGTGTTGATGTATCGAAGGATGGAGTCCTTGAACATACGTCCATGGAGATATCGGAGCGCAACGGTTGAGTTGATCGAACCTGAGATGAAGATGACGGGCAGGGCGACTCCGAAGGCGATCTTGGACACAAGTGGTCCAGCTGACAGCAGGGCAGGCGACTGAACGGAGGGTCCGATGAAAGCGTAGCAAAGGGCTCCAGTCAGAGTGTAGATGGTGATCTGCATGAAGCACGAGGCGTAGATGGACTTCATGTAATCGGTTGGGGTGTGCATCTCGTCCATGAAGGAGAATTGACCAATGGCGAAACTGAAGGCGAAGATGATGTTACTGACGGCGACGAAACCCTCGGCGAAGCTAAGGTTTTCCTTGGGCCAAGCAGACCACTCAACACCAGAAAGTCCACCAGTCGAGTCGCTAGCCTGAATGCCGGTGGCAATGACGGTAATACCAATGGCGGCGAGAATGGAAACGAAATCGATGTATCCAAGAATAGCGACTTCGGTGAAAGATGGGGGGATGGCGAGGATGAACAGAATGATGGCAGAAACAGCGGAGAAGACGATGGAGCAGACGTGTCCACCGTTGATGTCAATCAGCGCAATGCTACCAGTCAGAGCGTGCGATCCGACAACCATGACAAGCTCGAGAATAAGAGCGAGACCGAAAAGCTCGTAGCCAAAGCGACCGAGCAGGAGGCGTCCGGCATCGGCGTACGAGGTGATGTGAGGGAACTTGAGCTTGACCTGACCGACCAGGTAACTGGTGTAAATGGAGACAAGGCCAAGAGTAATTGTGAGGAAAACACCGGGGAACATGCCCAGGGTGTGGTAAGCTGAAGGCAGACTGAGAGCGCCGAGGGCGACGGCCTCGACAATGGTGACAATGGCGAGACGCTTCCAGCCCAGACGGTGGAAGTGGGCATTGCCCTGGGCGGCAAGCTGCTTCTGCTGAGAGATCTCGACATCGTCGGCAGCCTCAGGGTCATGGCGATCGTCCATCATGTTGACGGGCTTGTCGGCCTTGGCCTTTGTTGAAGTCATTGGGTCGGAGGGTAGTAGTAGAGATGTGCGTTCGGTAGGAGGAGGATGGGAGGAAGATGAGGATTGACTAGCACTCATGTGATGACCAAAAGATGGTCAAAGGTGGGAGACGAGTACAGGTATATTATATGAAGAGATTGGACAGAACCCTGGAAGGAAAAAAGTGAGGCAGAAGTAATCTATTTAAAAGGAAGGCAGATCCGAACGGCTAGAACAGCTTTCTTACGGGCGGCGACGGCAATTGCACTGATAACGCGAATGACGAGAATGAATAACCAAGGCGCAGCGCAGTTTTTCGGTGTATCCGGTATCCACATCCACCTCCGGCGCGTCGGGGCCGGGAATGGGACGACACGACACGATGAGATAGGCGTAACCGGTTACCATTACTCCAGGTTTTTATGACATTTAAACTCGTAATAGATTTGAATTCCGATCAACGGAGTTAACGTCTCGTAGACCGGGCCGGTAAAGGAACAATGATACGAATGCATAATAGAAACTGGTTTTTGTTCCTGATCCAATCTCAACTTTTTTAGTGACCAAAAGGCCCGAAGGGTGTTCACGAGCCGCGCTGTGGTGGCGGCTGGCGGTCCCTGCTAAGAAAAAAACCCTTCTAGACTGGGGGCTTTACCCAATATCGTAAGGTGGTGGAAATATCTGCCGGTTGTGGGCCAGAGTGACATTTGACCCTTTCTGCATTCGGTTCTTTTTTACGTTGATGAAACGTATCATTGGATGCATCATGTCAGCTGTGGAGCCCGTCATCCAACCGCCTGTGGATATCCATCACGTTATGATATCCTAACAATAACTCGCCAATATCGACTTCCGCTCTATAGCCGTCGAGAACGAGTCGAGAGCCTGCCGGGACAACGAGATTACTCCGGGGCCCCAAAAAGATTGACTTTGGGGAACAAGACGATGAGATTCCCCAATCTTGAGAAGAATAAAAAGGTTTGCAGTCGGTGTCGCGGTTTCAATTGCCGATCTGCAAGTCATCGCGTGGCGTCGAGAAGACTCGGGGTCCAAACCTCCTTTATACATCACCATACATAAAATTTTCTTCATCAAAATTTGACTTTTCCTCTCACTCCACGACTACAATCTGCGCCCGTGAGTCGCTTATCTGTGGGGTTAATTATCTCATTGACTAATCTATGAATAATGAGTTTGGACCACATGTTTCGCGAGGTCAGACCGATTTTTGCTCTCACTTCTCTTACCACGTTGAAGCTACCCCGGAACCTTCACCCATCTCAAAACGTCTTGAATCTTTGCGCTCTGGTAGGTTAACCCGCACTGCACCCCAGAGACTCTCTCCGGTATGGGGCTATTCGTTGCAGAGGCCTTTTAAGCTTGTTTAAACGGGCCGTATTGTAGGGGATAGGGTAAGGTAGGGTGACAATGCGAGATAGCATTACCTAAAATATTTGTCCAACATGTGTGTCATGGTCAGCTTGTCCTTATTTAATCTCAAAGTCTCCGGTCCCTGCCTGTTCAAGAGACTGAAGAGGCGGCGAACTCAAAAGGCTGTGGCAGTTCCCTACGCTCAACGGCATGTTCAACAGTTTTGCTACTGACTGTATTTTATGGCTTCAAAATACTGCACATGTGTTGTTCAAGATAGAGGCATACGTGTAGTACGCGGTAAGCCAAGAAAGCGCCCACGAAAGACTCTTGTTCGTTTGTTCGTGTGATCAAAAGTGTTGTTTTATTGAATACGCATTGCGGGCATCTTTATCACCAGATGTGTTATAAGCAAACCCCGAGTAAGGCTCTTGTTCTCGCTATGGCGATGAGTAAGTTGTGTAAGCCAGCGACTCTTCTGGTGTGCTCAGCATACTCAGAATCTGAGTAAATTTGAACATGAACTTGGCAGCATATAACTATACGAACTACTAGAACATCAACCTTATACACCAATTTCTCTAGCTGGGCGTAGAACGGCATGTTCTCGAAGTTGTCTCAGCGTATCGCGCCGATATAAGGTTTTCATCAAGAAATCCACACTTGAAATTATCACAACTCCATGCTTGCGCGGAACTTTCTTTTCGCCCTACCCTAGCGTAAGGTTCAGGCTGCTGTACAAGATGTCTTGCCGTAATCCAGCGTTTAAGTTAATTATTTTGGAGAATCGTGAGATAATTAAAGAAAATAGTCAACCTCACCAGACCTCTAATCATGTATTGGATACAGGGGGAGCTGCAGTGGATAAACGTTCTCGTGACCAGTCTCCATGTGTCATATTGGATAAAATACATGTCTCGAAGGCATCGTTTTCCTGGGTTTGTTGGGGTTAAGACTCCCAATTAATAACTAACAGCCAAAGATCACTACCATGTTCGATGTAAAGAGAATGCCAGTTTAGGCTGCCAGTCAGTGCACCTTATTTTGAGCACCTCTAGCTTTGGAGGATAATCTTTCTGTCGGTCGGTACACTCTTCAATCAAGTAAGCTTACACGTATCTGGGTATATCTTGAGTGTATACATTGGACCATCTTAACCTGAAAGTTTAATAGCAAATGCTTGCAAAATAGATTTCCGATAGACTTTCAGTTCTCGGATTACTTAAAAAGTTCTTTCCTTTCTGAAATCAGCCATCGCAAACCTTTCTTCCCATAACTCTCTTTCCTGCACATTCTCTTGTGCTCACCCAACCAGCGCCATCATCTTTTCAGATTAAATCGATACAAAAGAATCAACAAGGGAACAGCTGACATTGCCACAATGCGACCTGTCCGCGGAGATGAGGCCGAGGATCTCGCCAAGTGGAAACCCATGATGATTCTTGACAAGACGCTATATGGCCCTGCCTACATCGAAAGTCTTATAGCTAAAAATCCAGGACTCGTTACCAGCAAAACCAGCGGTCGGAAGACATTCCCTCTCGAGATTTGGCACATGATCCTCGACTTTATAACCAACGATGCAGGCAGTCACGACTTCGCTCTTTTACGAGCTAGTCATATCGAGGTGGGAGATGCAACGGCCCAGACGCTCGCATGTAACAAAATCGACCGGTGGAATTCGCTCGGAACGCTCAAAAACGAAGATGAGGTTGAAGAAGCTAACAAGTATCTGGCTCGACCGGATTGGGTCTTCTGTGTCCTGCCTAATCCCTTTTATCCCGACGACGACGGATCCCATCATTGGGAGATTCCTACTCGAATCTTCTGCTCTGAGATCAAATCTCTTCACGTTGAGATTGATGTTCCTGACTTCATTAAGCACCTCGAAGGTGGCAGGTGCAATCTTTGCTCCAACAAGCGTAATGTCTTGCGCAGACTCCCTCGAGAAATCCCCGGCCGACAAAACTTTACACAGGTCCGCTACTTTATTACTGCACTTCTCATGTGTCCAGTGTGTGTTGGATTGGAGGCTACCGAGCGATGCATCACGGAGTTCAGCCGCTTAAAACCAAGAGACTACCTAGATTGGATCAGAGAGGAATTGATGAGGCTTCTTGCTATGGAAGAGCCATTCAATGAATATCTAGACAAGTTTATGCGTTAACATCCGCGGATATCCACACAGTTGCTGGTTTTGAATCATTTGCAAAACAAGGTCCAGCTTCTAAGACCAATGCTCAGAAGACTAGGGTTATGGAACATGACGATATACCTGGAAGCTGCTCACCCATGGTCGGTGGCACAATACTACCTATGGTGATCGCCATCGCCGGGAGCGAATCAAGAACTCACACTTCTCTTATCTATCCTTGGCGATCTACTGCGAACGAGCAACCATACCCAAATCGCGGGGTCGATTAGCACGCCTTATCTCGAGCCTGTCACACAATCCTTCCATTCGCACTTATCTCTTTTCTCCGCATTGTTCGAGATAAGCGGTTATATCTTACTTATGGTAAGCATTCTGCCCCAATACCGTCTTACTCTGTCAACACAACACCACAACTTTAATATCACGATGTCTGACTCGGAGAACAAGCACACCGACGATGCTATCAGCATCGAAGCATCTCGCCAGACCTTTCCCAAACGTAACTTTACCAGCTTCGATTCCTCGAACCCCGCACTAACATCCTGCAGCAAAGTGGTATCGCTCACCCATTTACAATGCCACTATCCTCGGTCTTTGCAGTTTCGCAGCACCTGGCCTCTGGAGCGCAATGAATTCACTCGGCGCAGGTGGTGCTCAGGAGCCCTACCTGGTCAATATTGGAAATGCCCTCACGTTCTGCTTAATGATTATTTCCTGCTGGTTCACGAGCGGTATCGTCAAATACATCGGTATTAAGGGCGCACTCGTGATTGGCACTATCGGCTTTGCGCCCTACAGCGCAGGCTTGTATCTGAACAATCGGTATGGCGTCGAGTGGCTCGTTATCTTTGGGGCAGCCTGCTGTGGTGTTTCGGCGGGAATATTTTGGTCAGCTGAAGCTGCGATCGCAATCGGATATCCTGAACCGCGGAATAGAGGGCGCTTGGTCGCATATTGGCTTTCCTTTACCAGATTCAGCCAGATAATGGGAGGTGCGATCAATTTGGGCCTTAATATTGACCGTAATGAAGCGGGCAAGGTTTCATACAAGGTCTATCTTATCTTCATCGCACTTCAAGCTCTCGGTCCCTTTATCGCATTCCTCCTCAACCAACCATCCAAGGTGCAGCGGTCCGACGGCCAAAAGGTTGATATGAGCATTCATGATCATCCGTGGAAAGAGTTCAAAGCCACTACTCGAACATTCCTCAAGAAAGAGTTTCTTTTGCTCATCTTATGGATTGGTCAGGGCGTGTATTCGGAATCCGTTTTCTTTACCTATATCGCTCTCTGGTTCAGTGTACGAGCTCGAGCACTAGGTTCTTTCGTCTCTGGTGTTGTTGCAATCATCGTAAGCAACCTACTTGGAGTGTGGCTAGACCAGGGCCAAATCGCTCTCAAAAACCGTGCGCGATGGGCATATGCTGCTATAATGACTTTGCAAGGAGGATGGTGGATCTGGTTGACAGTGAATGTCACCAAGTTCAATCGCGAAGGGGCTCTCTACGACTGGAGCGACCCTGGCTTCGGAGCCGCATTCGGCGTCTTCGTGTTTCTTGTTACGGGTTTCCAGCTAAACTACAACTTTGCTTTCTTTATCATTGGAGAGATTTCTACCAGCCCTCAAGAGACCGTACGTCTGTCGGCGCTATTGCGAGGCACAGAATCGGGTTGGCAGGCGCTTAGCTATGGTCTCAATGCGCTGCCGGTCATGGCGACTATCGGTAGTGCGTATGTGAACTTTGCACTCTGGGCTATTTCAATCTTTCCAGCATGGTTGGTCATCAGGCAATTAGGTACGAGCCAGACTGATGATTTGGATGAGGCTGTGGCAGCCGAGAAGGCGGACGTGGTGTCAGAAGAAATGGCCGTCAGAGGCACAAGAGAAGAAGCAATTTAGTCTCTTTATGCTGGCTCAGATTATCATTAAGCTAGATTATTTTGATAGTCTAAGCCTCAGAGAACAACCATCATGTCATAATCAGTCTAGAAATAGATACAATAGAGATCAATCCTGTTTTACCCTTGCAACTCAGCTCTCGGCTAACTCTATTGATCTGGTCCTAAGAGTACTGATGAAAGGC
Organism: Fusarium luffae; assembly: GCA_013184325.1. Taxonomy (NCBI): domain Eukaryota; kingdom Fungi; phylum Ascomycota; class Sordariomycetes; order Hypocreales; family Nectriaceae; genus Fusarium; species Fusarium luffae. Next base: position 2,743 of record JABCJV010000576.1, on the reverse strand, counting down.
TTCCCGTGTACCCATAAAGAAACTGACTGTTCTAAAACTCGTAGTACTCATCATGTTCACTTGTATAGTTGTTGCCGCTGAACAAGACTAACTGGCACATCAATCTCTTTGACACCATGAACACTGCTATGTTTCAAGACCTTTGTTATCTATAACTATCCTTACAAAGGATGATCTGACCTACTGCATATGGAGGAGCTGCTCTTTGAGCGCTTGTTGTTCTGGTAGGTATATAGAAGCTGGCTTCTAACATTTTCCAGAGCCCGTATCTACCAGATCATCACTCAGCTCTTCAACAATTATCACATCACAACATATTTCTATCCCATTCTCAGTATGTCTCCTCATCATCTTTACGTCGCTATCTGTGGAGGCCGCGGAGACGGCCTTCCTCGCCATTGGATCCTGATGGTGCATGAATTCGGTTCTCAACAGGCTATCTGGTACCACTCTACTGGTGGGCCAACTCAAGGTAGGCAATACGAGGTCCTCATTCAGCCGAAACGATTTGACAGCCGTGGCATTGAAAAACACTACTTCATCGGCGAGATCTCTCCCAGTCGCTTCGGAAAGCTTAAGGCTGCGGCGCAGCGAACTCCTCCCATGTACTGCCAGCAATGGGTCGTTGATGTTCTTCGCGACCTCGAGGTACAGAGTGGCTTGGTTCCTCAGGGAACTTCAAATCAATGGCAAGCTCGTGTAGAGCCCTGCCCATACTAGGATGCTAACGAGACCAGCAGTGGCGTTGGAGCGGTATTGCTGGCCGATATCGCCTTCTCTCGGAGAGTTTCAGGAGCCGGATTCCCAATCTTAGTAGACAAAATGTCAAGTAGACAAAATGCCAGGTAGGTAAGGTGCGGAAAGCGACAACCCTTGACGGCAAACGTGTCGGTGAGTTGTTTTTCCTTTGTTATAAATCAACGATGTTTGGGTAAGCAAACAGGATTCCACACATTGTCTGTGCTCGGGTGGATTGATTGGCATTAGCAGTTTTCTTTGTTCTCTTTATCTTTTAGAACTCGTGACACCTACGAGCCATAAGCTAAACTTGATTCATCAATAAATGGTAAGTACCTACTTGTAACACTCCCTTCGACTTCGTAAATGTCTGTGCCCCGTGGTTAAAAGCAGTCCGTTCTTAAAATCGCCGATTGTTGAATCTTCATTATCACTAGATTCATAGTGATTTTATTATTCGTTGTGTTGATTTGACCTGTACGCGTTGAGAGACCTGACTCTCAAAAGCTTGACAACAGATTATGTTCAAGGAGATGGTGTTTGAACATAGATTAAAACAGCTTCTCGTGCTACGGTATCATTGTGATGTCCATGCATTCCGTCCTTTGAGTTTGTGGATCTTGAATTGATTCATTCGGCTACATGCATCGAACACACGTGCTTATTCCACCCAACAACAGCGACCACAAGTGCTTATTAAAGGCATCTTATCCCCCAACCCTCAAACACAAAACCTTCGCCTACAACATTCATTATTTATCATGTCTCAGACTCCCTACATCGTCGAGCCCACTGGGCCTCACACCCACAGCCTGATTATCCTTCATGGCCTTGGCTCAAACGGCAAAAAGTTCGGCCGAGAACTTCTCGAAACTGGCATCTGCTCTGACGGTAAATCACTACCTGAGCTTCTCCCCGGCGCGAGATTCATCTTTCCAACCTCCAAGAGGCGTCGCTCCAGTGCTTTTCGACGCAGCAGATTAACGCAATGGTTCAACATTGCTAGCCTTGAGGATCCTTCATACCGCAACCATACACAAACCCAGGGCTTGGAGGAATCATCCCGCGAGATTTTCGACCTGCTTGAAGAAGAGCGAAAGAAAGTGCCGGATAAGAACATCATTCTGGGTGGAATTAGCCAAGGGTGTGCCATGGGCCTTGTATGCCTGCTCGTGATGGAATTTCCAATTGGAGGATTCTTCGGAATGAGCAGCTGGCTGCCATTCGCTACTGAAATCAAAGACTTCTTGATCGACCTGGACGAGTACGACTTTTCTGATGAGGATGACGATCCATTTGATACTTCCGACAACGAGATAGTAGACTTACGCACCCCCAGCGCCAAAGTTCACGACTACATGAGAGACCTGATTTCGTTAGACACCGATTGTCTTGCGGAGATGGGATCGCTTTCGACGCCAGTGTTTATGGGCCACGGAGGTGCGGATGAGAAGATCAAACTCGCTCTGGGCGAGGAAGCGTATCGTACCCTACGTTCAGTGGGCTTCGATGTGGATTGGAAGATCTATGAAGGACTGGGACACTGGTACAAAATTCCAGATGAGATTGATGATATCGTGAACTTCATCAGAGGCAAAGTCGGGTGGTCTTTGTGAGCATGCTGGGGAACAGGCAAGGCATGGCTTGGGGAGGGTTGCTGGACATCCCGACTCATAGCTACGAGTTTCGCATGTACAGAGCAACTGAATGAGACCCTTTTTGAATCGACATAGCATGTCAGTGTCTTGGCAGCCCGAGTGGGGCTGGATCCTCTCACAATACAAACACGACTTTGAACATTACGACCAACTCAGGCAGAACGCCGCCGAATCATATGAGCAAGTATTTCGTGACAAATGTTCGGCGCTTTATTTCACTGGGTCCGACGTAGACCCGCGGTTGTCCAGTGAAGAAGTCGTGGCTTTTCGTGCTGTGGGTCAAAGGACATGGTGTAAAATAAATGACCAGGATTTCATCAATCAAAAAAAAGCCGTCATCGTATAGG
>JABCJV010000575.1:0-28688 GCA_013184325.1 Fusarium luffae | reverse complement strand
TTTAAAGGCTGCCTCCGTAGAGTAAGCACCCCACTCAACAAGTATTGGTACTTGTCAGATCCCTGTTCTTTAATAACTCACTGACAGAATTTCTGTGGTTGGTTGTTTGGCCGAGATGGACAGACAGAAAAAAAAACCTAAAAAAGGTTTAGAATTTGGCTCTAGATTTAACTCACTCACCTCCAGGCCCTCCCCCGCCTGCCGGTTGCCCGCCTCCAGTTTACAGCGGGCACAGGGCACAGGACACCTAACGATGGCCTAATTCTTCCCCACTAGGAGCGTCAGAACCCCCACTCTCACCTACAATTCTCCCCACTCTGGCGACAAAAAGTCTCTCTACATTCAGACTTTCTCAGATTGGAAACCGAAGACTGAGGGAGTGAGGGAGTGAGTGAGGTGAGTTGCTACTGCTAAGGTTAGGCTTGCCACTAATTGGCATAGGGAACCGACCAACCACCTTCTGACTCTCCAGTCTTCACTAGAGAGCTGGAGACTCGACTTAACCAACCTACTCAACTTGAGCCGGTCGGTCGAAGACCTCGACATCGGCTTTGTCCCGTCTCGTCCGCTTTTACGCTTGCGCTCTTGTCTTTTGCTGCCGGCTTTTTTCTGCTTCTTCTCCTGCATCAACTTGCATTTGTATCTACATCACAATCTGCGCCCATATTGCATCACAAAGCGCTGTCGGCTTCCTCCCTTGGCCCTCCCACACAGCTGTCCGCTCTGGACCAACTACTGCATCGTCGCAGCGTTCAAAACATCCGCGGCACTCATCTCACCTTATCTTTTATCACAAGCTTTGTCCCTTGGATACTATTGCCAAGATATTCCCGGTCTATGTATCACCGCCGATCTATCGGTAACGCATCTCTCGTGCCCGACTGGAGCGCATCTTGATCCCGCACTTCGACTGTTTTCATTTCGTGAATACTTGCCAGCTTTGACTGTATTTCTCTCTCTTTTGGATACAGTTTCTCCGCTTTGGTGCTGCTTCGAAAACCTGGCTTTTTTTCGTCTTGCGCAGCCTTCACCGGCGCAGCCCACCGATTACTCAATCCCCTCTCCGCCTATTTGATAAACTCAATCGTAAACACTTTTACTCGACACCCGCCGTTTATTCGGCCATGATGAGTTCGACAGCCTGGAACGGGCAAGACCAGACAATGGCTTCCGCCGGCGATGAAGACTTTCACCAGTTTCTCGACATGAGCAGTATGGGAACTCTGGGCGATGGCATGCACTTCGATTTCCAATCTTTCCAGGATGGCTCATCGCAGGGACTAATGAATCAATCGCGCGATGTCCCCGACACAATAATGACCGACAGCGACAACCCAGGCTTGTTGGCTACGGCTGGCGCAATGCCAATGTCGACATCTGCTGGTCAACCAACGATCCCAGCCCATATGATGACACCTGCGAGCGATCCCATCTCCAACATTGACGCCCAAATTCAGTATCTTCAGCAGCAAAAGTTTCAACAACAGCAGCGCCAACTGCAGGAACAGCAAGCTGCCTTCTTCCACAACCACAACCACTCAGTACCTCCGACACCGCAAAGCCTTGAGATGCCCAACAGCGGACACTTCTACTCCCAGGCAGAGCAGATCACTACCACTGGTGCTTACGATAGAGGCTATCACCAGCGCACGAAGGAGCAGGATGTAAGGATACGCTACTGCCTCTCATATGGTAATCTGCAAGCTCGAGATTTTGATGCTGACTTGCTCTTAGATGGCTTTCACACCTCTAGTCTCACCTGCAGTGACACCTCTAGATCCCAACTTCTCTATGGATAGCGGCTACACCATTCCCAGCGCCTACTTCAGCCCTCTGACTTCACCTGCTCTTCATGCTCAAAATGACCCTTCAACTATTTACGACCCGCGCCACACGAACACGAATAACTCGCCGATCGACATGGACGATAGATCCGCTGCCCCTGTTACATCAGTTTTGGATCTGCCCAGGAAGCCTGTGAGGAAGAAGGCCGCAACGAAGTCGAGAGCAAAGGCTGGCATTCGAAGTTCTCCCATTGTAAAGCCTCAACGTCGGAAAGTGGGACCTAGTCCTGCGATTGTCTCACAGGTGCTCAGTGAGGTCGAGGAGAACAACTCTTTTCTTCCCATGTCTGCAACCTCTACTGAGACCTCAGCAGAGGAGAATTCTTCGGTCTCTCCAGAGGCACTCTCAGAAATGCCACCACCTCCAATCCCCAACAGGAGGTCAACAAGCAAATCGCCATACATTCAAGCACAGTCGAGCAGTCAGCAAACACCCGTTCCGGGTCCTGTGGACTTAAATCTCGCTCCAGCTACACCAGCTTCGCTAATGAAACTGCCGGCATCCAGGGCCAATAAACAGGCTGCAGGACATCAAGAACCGGTTGTTTCTGATCACATCGAGTCACTTGAGTTGCCCGAATCGGTATCCAGCAAGACTATGACACCCGTTATCTCACGCTCTACGGTTCAGTCGCCCATTGTGGAAGCTGGTGCTGGAAAGGCGTCTGCTTTCCAGCCTTTGCCATCTCCTATATTTCCCCGCCAGTCGGGCACCGCTTCTGCAAGCGCAAGCCCTCAGTTGGCACCCGGATCAACAGGGCCATCCGCACGAAAGACTCCTCAGCTCGCACCTCGGTCAAATCGGAAGAGGTCTGTGAGTTCTGTTCATGTCTCGCCTGCCCTATTGCCGAGAATATCCCCTAGCATTAAGCCTCTGCTACCTGGTACGCCTGGTATGACACCAGCGGAGAGTGCCGCTTCTCAACTGCTAATGTCCAAATCCAACTACCAAAATATACTGGAGGGTAACAAGGTGCCGGGCGTTTCATACCCAAGCGAACTTTCGACCAACCTCACCTCGAAGCGAACATCACACAAGATTGCAGAGCAAGGGCGCCGCAACCGAATCAACTCAGCGTTGCAGGTCATGGCCGGTCTGTTGCCTGGAGGCGAAAAGGCAAACCTGACAGACGAGGGCGACAAGAAGGACGGAAAGCAAGCGAATGCGCAAAACAGCAAGGCAAGCGTCGTTGAGAACGCTATTGTACACATGAAGAGCCTGGAGAAAGAGAACGTGGACTTGAAGAAGGAGGTTGAGGAATTAAAAAAGCGATTGGAAGGATTGCAAGGGTCGGCGGAAGATAAGTAATAACAAAAGCATGAAGGTGTGTTTGGTTCAGGGCAAGGTACGTAAGCGCTGTGCAGAGGGACCCCGGAGCATAATGAGATCGGTCTAGTTCGCGAAGGGTTCGGCACTCTGCATTATATCCTCAACGGCGGCAGCGATGTTTTGTTTTGGCGTTTTGTCTGGGGTTGAAGAGGCGGAGCATTAGACAAGCGCTTCTGGGCGTAGACTGGCTGGTTGTAGAGTATTGTTGATATATATAAGACAACAAGGGGCACGATTGGATGATTCGATAAACGATGGATTAACGTTTTATATGAATCTGGAGTATTGGTATACCAGAGGTGAATACAAGAGTCAAATCAAATCAAGTCAAGTCACGTCACGTCACGTAACATCGTCTCCTACTTTGCTCACCCTTCGCGACCGAACCGCGATAATAACACATCCGGCGTATCCATCGACTCTTCTGTCCGCACACTTGAATTCTCTCGCGTTTATACCTTCGCATTTGTAGTCCGGCCCTTCTGCCGGGGCCTGACCAGACGAGATGTCGAGTCTGCGTCCGGGATCCAACAATCATGCTGGCCTAAACTTCCCCCAGGCCAGTATTCGCCGCAATCCATATCCTCCTCCCCATCCAGGCCAGCAGAACAAACAATCACCTGCGCCTCACTCCGCGTCTCCATATCAGACACAGGCATATCAGCCTCAGCAGCCGCCTACCGGATATCCTCAGCACCTTTTCTCGAACCCCACGCATGTGAATGGTAGTCTCTCCAATGGCTCCTCACGCTCTTCGACCTCGCACATGCCCAATGCTGTGCCGAGCCCGCTTGATGTTTCTAACCCTCGAGGAGTTGCACAGTCACGCTCTCAGATGATGTTTCCTACGTTGCAACAGGTTGTGCCTAATCAGCTACACCATCCTCAGCAGCAACAGCAGATGCATCCTCAGCATTTGAGTCATCCTTCTCACCCTCTTAACCAGCCTCGGCAGACCCTCCACCAGCACCACGCTCAGCAGTCTCCCCAGCAGAGGCCTCAGTCTCAGCAAGCTCAGCCGACGCCAAAGCTTGGGCAAGTTCAAGTTAAGCCACAGGCCCCTTCGCCTCCCCTCTCCCAACAGTCGAGCCAGCAGCAGGCCCAATCGCATCAGCAGCTCCAACAACAGCTTCAGCAGCAGCAACAACAGCACCACCTGCAACAACAGCAGCAGTTGCAACAGCAACAACAGCAGCAACAACTTCAGCAGCAGCAACAGCAACAGCAGCAGCAACAACAACAACAACAACAACAACAGCAGCAGCTGCAGCACCAGCAGCAGCAAGCGCATCAGCAGGTTCATCCACAGCAGCAGCAGCAGGCTCAACAACAACACCAGCAGCATCAACAGCACCCGCAGCAAGCTCAGCTACACTCGCAGCAACAGCTTCGTACCCCTCAACAGGAGCAGCAGCAGCTTCAGCATCCACAACAACATGAACAGCCAAGAGCTCAGTCACATCAGTCAGCGCCTCGTCAGCAAAAGCAGCAGAAGCAACGTGACCAACAAAGGGAGCAACAGAGAGATCAGCAGGCCCAGCAACAGCAGCTCCAACAGCAACAAGCTCAACAACAGGCTCAGCAACAGGCCCAGCAGCAAGCCCAGCAGCAGGCTCAGCAGCAGGCCCAGCAGCAGGCCCAACAACAGCAAAAGCAACAGCCTCTTCCGGCAGAGCCAGTCCAGCAGCAACAGACACAGCCACAACAGCAGAAGCCAGATGCGACTGGGGACGAATCGATGGACATTGACAGCCATGCAAATGGCGAGGAGACTGGAGGTTTAGACATGAAGCTTCTTGCTGACCCTAACTACATCCCCACACAGCCACTGGGCGAGATGATGTCTCCGCCCCCAGAAGGTGGAAGTTATCCAACTCTTGAGGCTGTCCAGAAAGCCGTTCTTCGTTACTGCACTTCTGTCGGCTATGCTATCGTCATCGGTCGTTCCAAAAAGACAGTGCCTGGATTAAAGAAGGTTCTTTTCGTTTGTGATCGTGCTGGTAAACCACCAAGCCGCGTCAGCCCCGAGTGTCGAAAACGCAAGACTTCATCCCGAAAGTGCGACTGCCCATTTGGCTTCTTTGCTATCGAGCAGCGAACTCAGTGGACAATTCGATATCGCCCAGACCCTGCCCATCTTCAGCATAACCATGGACCAAGCGAGAGTCCTTCACATCACCCAGCTGCGCGCAAGCTTGATAGTAAGATGGTCGCCGCTGTCAAACAACTTAAGGAAAACGGTGAGTTTATCGACCAGAGGAACCGATTCCATACTAACTGCAATGAGCAGGCGCTGGCGTCTCGGAGACGCTGCAGATACTGCAGACCGAGAACCCGGACTGTCATCTTCTGCCACGTGATATATATAACGCTCGTGCGGCTATCAATCGCAACCCTCAAAAGGTCGCTACGGGCTTGGCTGAGAACAGACCAGCCATATACAGCAAACCCCACCAATCTCCCGAAGACCGCATACGCGCAGAGCTGAGGCGAGAAATCGCCAAGGCTCGCGAAGATATGCAAAAAATGGAAGAGGAAAAGGATAAGGAGATTAATGAGCTAAAAGAAAAACTCGTGGAGAAAGAAGGCATCATCAAGAAATTTGAGGAGTTCATCGACATTTGCAACGAGCGGGTCATGTTTCAACGTCAGCGACTTGCGGGAAGCAACAGCAATGGGGCGAATCAACCTCAAGTCTAACGTCTCATTTTGGCGCATTAGTCGGTCTGGCGAGTCGCATCATGAGTATTCAAGATATTTAAGATTAGCTATTCGGGGATTATGAGGGCGTTTAGATGGGTAATGCTTCATATTTGCGTTATGATATTTGGTTTTGTGGCTTGTTCTTGTTGGGGTATGGGTGGCATGTTATGTTTTGGAGCATGGTTTTCAAGATTATGATGTAACTTGCTTAACGCGATTCGTGTACAGTGGCCTTTTTATAGCGGCAGATGGTGAATATTGAACGTACATGGTCATTTTCTTGACGCGATCTAAGTATTTCGAAATGTTCGATGCCTGGTTATCAAATCCTCTTACAACAACGTAGAAATCGCATTGCCCACCATTCACACCAGCTAGTCTATGGATACCTAGACTAATTTAGTCTCGATAGCTCATGACAATGTCTAATCCTAAACGATACGTCAAGTAGTGGATCCAAAAGGTTGTGTATAGTTCTAGGTTGAGTTAGAATCCGTTTGTCGAGATTTGTTTAGTGTAACCCGTTTGAGTGAGTAAAGCTTACTGAACCCACATGAAACTTATTTCCCAGTAGTGATGGGGTTGATAGAGTGAGTATTGGTTGTGGATTGTGTAACCAACTGTCAATGGATGTCAGTCTTCCTTTGTTGTCTAATTTGATCGTTTCTGCGTGGCTTCTACAGCACCCCCGTGTATGAGATGAAACATACGTCTTATGGATTTAAATGGCATGCATTCAAAACCCTCCTGAAAGCTCTCATCTTATTTGATGCACAAATTAACATGCAGCCCAGCCGGCCCCCCTCTACTTAGATGCGGGAGAACGCCATGCTGGCAGTCCATCTGGGTAGGCCCCCGTTAAAGGCCTTGACGAATCATGACCAGCACGGGCTCGATGAGCGGACCACCAGGCTACCCCACCATGTCAACATGCAGTGGTTCACAGCGGCTTGTAACATTGGCTTCCAGCGCCATGTGCTTCTATGCGGGCGGGTTTTGGAACGGTCCAGGGGGTATATGAAACCTAGAGACACGCTGGAGAATACTGTATCGTGAGGCTTTATGCTAGCTTATTTCATTAGAGGGCAGGTACGGATACATGATTTTGAAGATGCAGAGTGGCTTTCATGATATGAACCTGGTCTGCAGAGCATGGGCGTTGAAATCATATCTATAAGCCAGGCTGCCTCTGCATACAGTGTTGTACCTCATACATGGTATAAGTTAATTTATTTAGTACCTAGTTAGGTTATCTTGCACTTCGTCAATGAGAGAAAGGTGTGGCTCAACATCTCAGCGGGACGTACCCTCCTCCAATCGACTCCTGACACATCCATTCTATCCAATTGCCGATCAGACCAGTCGCGACAGGGGTTACCCCCTGAACAAAGTCGCGTAAATTCGGCAAAACCCAGCACAGGTGCAGTGCCCTTTAGGAAAGTCAACAACTCCTGGATCCATCCGGTGAACCTCATCTTATTCCACCAAACCCCGATCGGTCGCTGAGGACTTCATATCATTGCCGCGACTTTACTTCACAACGGAAATTGTTGATACTCAACACTACGCTCCTTAGTCTTGAGCTCATCTTTTGATTTTGCTAAAGCTGTTTTAATATTTGACTTGTTATTAAGCTATTTCCCCCAACCCGAAGAAAGCTCTCGTCCGCCACATAGACCTTCCTCGACTGCCTTGCGATCCATACTCACACCTATAACGAACCGACGACTTGGAAATGACTTAGGTCTTGCTAAATAAACCACGTAATTTCTTCTGATCTTCATTCGTCAATAATGGAGATCACTTCGCCCGCCATGCCGAGCCCAGGAGCTTCCGCTAACGGCGTTACGTCCCCGTCCTTTCCCACCATCGAACCGGAGCGCGTTGTCGAACATCTCGCCTCCGTCTGCGAGATCGCACTCGGTGCTACACGAGAGGAGCTCGAACAGCTTGGAAGCTTGCTCCACAAAGCTCGATACAGCGAGACTGTCTCTCGCTGCACACGTTTTGCGAACGATACCCAGAATGTGCTTTACATCCAGAAGGATTTCGCAAGCTCATCTGCGGTAGAGCCCGGGGCCGACCCCTCTGGTACATTGGATTCTATTATGGTCAAGGTTGCCCTTGCTGATGTGAAATTAGCGCCGACGTCTTACAACTACACGCTGTCCACCGAGATCTCCTCGTCTCCAACGACCGTTGCTTCGCTTGTTCTTATTAAAACGCCTCAGCCCATAGATCCGACCCGACCTCTCACATCCCAAATATTCATTACTAATCTACCTGGTCCTGCATCACTAAACGCTGGAGTTGGAGAACAGGGCTCGGTACTCTCCCCTTGGGAGGTTCTTCATTCTCAAGTTCATCATGCCTTGGTACCGTATTTTGATGCCAACACCAAGAGCCAGCAGCTGGCCAACGGGTCGCGAGGAAGGACCGACGTGGATGCCAAAACGGGAATTCCTGTGACCAAGAAGCGACTCAACGACTTGGAACTAAGCTTGCTGCACCTCCAGCAGAATGTCGACATCCCCGAGATCTCACTCACGTTCCATTCGATTGTTCAGAACGTCCTCGATGAAGCTGAAGCCACCAACAACCGACCTTCCATTGATGGGATCCCTCAGAACCTTCTTCAGGACAGCACGTTCCTTAACCGATTGCAGGCCAATGTCAATACTTGGATCAAGTCGATTCAGGGAATCACCAAGTTGACTAGAGACCCTTCTTCGAATGCCAACCAGGAGTTCAGTACTGCGAGCCAGGAAGTCAATTTTTGGCTGTCCATGGAGTCAGCTCTAGAGGGAATTGAGGGCCAGCTTCGCAGCGAAGGTGTTCTCTTGACACTGGACATCCTTAAGCATGCCAAGCGCTTCCAGGCTACCGTCAGTTTCACAGCCGATACCGGTCTGAAGGAGGCTATGGATAAAGTGCAGAAGTACAACCAGCTGATGCGAGACTTTCCCCTTGATGAGTTGCTGTCCGCCACCTCGCTGTCCAAGGTTGAGGAGGCCATTCATCAAATCTTTGGACATTTGAACAAGAAGCTGAGAATCTGCCCATACCCTATTCGTAGGGCTCTTCCCCTTGTCGAGGCCATCTCCGCAGACCTCGACGATGTGCTTCATAGGCTGTTGCCAGGTACTGAATTGGTCAACCTTGATTACCAGCAGTTCAAGAACATCATGGACACTTGTGAAGAGATTTTCAAAACTTGGGAAGAGAATGTCAAAGAATTCACTAATGTAGCTCGTGAGGTGACACGTCGAAGAAACGAAAAGTTTATCCCTATCAAGATCGTCAAGAAGCATTCTGAGCTCGAGGCAAGAATCAATTATGTCGGCACTTTCCGTGACAACCACGAGCAGCTTCAACGCACTATTGTGACCGTTCTTGGACCCCAAGCCATTATTCCAGGTGTGGCTGAGACAACTGGATCTGATGGTGTTATTGTGGAGGAGATGGGCGATGTTGATGCTGTAGAGGAAGTCAAGCAGGCTTGGGAGGCTCTTCAGAATGTTGACTTGCTGGATGTCACGGATCAGGGCAGGGAGCGATGGGTACGAGCCGAGAACCTTTACAACGAACGTACGACCCGAGTAGAGAACTCCATTATCTCCAGGCTCCGAGACCGACTCGCCACTGCTAAGACTGCAAACGAAATGTTCAGAGTTTTCTCCAAGTTCAACGCCCTCTTCGTTCGCCCCAAGATTCGTGGTGCCATCCAAGAATATCAGAATCAGTTGATGGATCACGTCAAGCAGGCGATCAACGGCCTTCACGAGCGCTTCAAGCAACAGTATGGCCATTCAGAGACACATGCCATGGCCCAATTGCGAGATCTTCCCCCTGTGTCTGGTGCTATCATTTGGGCACGCCAGATCGAGTGCCAACTGGACAGGTACATGGACAAAGTAGAGGCTGTGCTCGGCGATAAGTGGACATTGCATGCTGAAGGTCATAAGCTGCATGAGGAGAGTGAGCTGTTCAAGCAGAAGCTTGACACTACTCGAATTTATGAAGCCTGGCTCAACGACGTCGGACGGCGCAAAATCTCCATTTCTGGACACCTTTTTGAGATCGTCAGTGTGAGGTCTGCAGGTGGTATTCTTGAACTCAACGTCAACTTCGATCCCCAAGTCATCACCCTGTTCAAGGAAACTCGCAACCTGACCTGGCAATCTTACTCGGTACCACATGCTGTCACGACTGTGTCCAAAGATGCGAAACGTGTATATCCCTATGCTGTCAGCTTGATGGAGAGCGTGAGAACTCTTTCCCAGACTCTTCGTCAAATTTCTGGCATGGGAGAGGAGTCGGTTCTTCTTAACGGATACCGAAATGACGTGTACAGGCTGATTGGTGAAGGCGTGCCGCTTCGATGGGAATCCTTCATCAATTCACATGAGTTGTTCTACTCCGACAACAGACAAACACGCCCGTTGTTGCCTGCTGGAAGTGATTTTGGCCTGGCCAAAAACACCGAGAGTAAGCATGGCATGTTCGTTCGCGGCTTCGCAGCAGCTGTTTCCGTGCTCCAACAGAAGGCCGTCTCTTTGAGCTTCACCCATGCCACTGTTGAACAAGCCTTGAAGGAACTCAATACCTGCCCTTATGAAGAGGCTGCTTTCCACGGTCGACTGGATACGATTCAATCAGCTGTTGATCAGCTGAACCTTGAGCAATACGTCAACTTGGACTTTTGGGTGCGGGAGCTGAACGCCAAGATTCAATCTATCCTTCTCACACGCCTGCAGAGTGCAGTCCATTCGTGGATTACAGCATTCGAGGACGACACCCCTGAGGAAGAGTGGCGCAGGAGGACCAACAACGAAGAGAACAAGCCAGAAAGCCCGACCATGAAGCGCCTCGTGCTCGAAGTGGTTATGCGCAACCAGGTTATCTACCTTGACCCGCCCCTGGAGTTCGCCCGTGCGAGCTGGTTCCTGCATCTTCATGAGTGGCTTGGAATTGTTTGCAATCTCCGCAAGATCAAGGCCTCCCGATACCAGATGACCCTCACCACTACCGCCAACGACGAGCTGCGCTTTACCGACCTGCCTACTGAGTGCGCCGGATTGTTGCAGCGTGTTTACATTTCCGTTGAAAAGAAGCTCCAGGAAATTAGCGCCTATGTCGACAAGTGGTTACAGTTCCAGTCTCTCTGGGATCTTCAGTCTGAACAAGTCTATGATGCTCTCGGAGAACCACTCCCACGATGGTTGCAGCTCCTGCAGGATCTCCGCAAGAACCGATCCACGTTCGACACACAGGAGGTCAGCCGCGAATTTGGTCACCTCACCATCGACTATGATCAAGTTCAGACCAAGGTCAACGCAAAGTACGACCAGTGGCAGCATGAGATTCTGATCAAGTTTGCCAGTCGTCTTGGCAACCGTATGCGTGACATCAACGCAGAGATCGAGAAAGCGCGCAAACACCTTGAGAGCCAAAGCTCTGACGCTTCATCAACTGCACAGGCTGTGCAGTTTATCACTGTTGTCCAGAGCTGCAAACGCAACGTCAAGACGTGGGCCCCTGAAATCGACATGTTTAGACAAGGGCAGTCAATGCTCGTCAGACAACGCTATCAGTTCCCCAACGACTGGTTGCACATTGAGCAGATTGACAGCCAGTGGGAGGCCTTGAAGGAAATTCTTGAAAAGAAATCGAGGATTGTCCAAGAACAAAGTGACGCGCTCCGGGCTAAGATTAGTGCAGAGGACAAGCTGGTCAACGAGCGGATTGCCGAGATCGCAGCCCAATGGAACGAGGAGAAGCCGGTGTCGGGAACCATTCAGCCTGACGTTGCGTCGGCTACCTTGTCTTCTTTCGAAGCTCGCATCTCCAAACTGCAGGACGATGCGCAGATGGTCGTCAAGGCCAAGGAAGCATTAGATATTCCCGCCAGCCTCGATACCTCTCTCGAGTCGACTCTTGAGGAAGTCAGAGACTTCCAATCTGTTTGGTCAAATCTGTCCACTATCTGGGCGAGCCTCAATGAGACGCGTGACATTCTTTGGACTGCGGTTCAGCCACGCAAGATCCGTTCCAAGGTCGACGACCTCATCAAGAGTACTAAGGATATGCCCAGCAGAATGCGCCAATACGCTGCTTTTGAGCATGTTCAAGGTATTTTGCGTGGTTTCCTGAAAGTCAACCCTATTCTTTCCGACCTCAAGTCTGATGCCATTCGCGAGCGTCACTGGGTCAAGATATACAAACAAATCAAGCCCCAAAAGCGATTCTCGCCCAGCTCTATGACCCTTGGCGATGTCTGGGACCTCAACCTTGTTGCTACCGAAGTCATTGTTAAGGACATCATTACACAGGCCCAAGGAGAGATGGCTTTAGAGGAGTTCCTGAAGCAAGTCCGTGAGACCTGGCAAAACTATGCGCTTGAGATGGTAAACTATCAAAATAAGATCCGTCTTATCCGTGGCTGGGATGACCTCTTTGCAAAGTGTAGTGAGAATCTGAACTCACTTCAGGCTATGAAGCACTCCCCCTACTACAAAGAGTTTGAGGAAGAAGCTGTGGCTTGGGAAGACAAGCTCAACCGAGTACATGTGCTCTTTGACGTGTGGATTGATGTCCAACGTCAATGGGTTTACCTCGAGGGCGTCTTCACTGGCAACGCCGATATCAAGCATCTTCTTCCCATTGAATCAGGACGTTTCCAGAACATCAACAGTGAATTTCTTGCTGTCATGAAGAAGGCCAACAAATCTCCATACGTGTTGGAGGTTCTGAACATTCCCAATGTGCAAAAGTCGTTAGAGCGACTCGCTGAAATGCTTAACAAGATCCAAAAGGCTCTAGGTGAATACCTGGAGAAGGAGCGTGTTTCGTTTCCTCGATTCTACTTTGTTGGCGACGAAGATCTTCTCGAGATGATTGGTAACAGCAACGACACATTGCGCATTGCCAAGCACTTCAAAAAGATGTTTGCAGGTCTCTCAGGTCTTGTTATGGACGACGAGACTGTCATCTCAGGTTTCACTTCCAAAGAGGGCGAAGTTGTCCGATTGAAGAAGGAGATCTCGTTGGCGAAAACTCCCAAGATCAACGACTGGCTGGCTCTCCTAGAGGGCGGCATGAAGTCGACGCTCGCTGAGCTCCTTGCTGAGGCTGTTGATCAGTACACTCCTATCTTTGAATCGGAAAAGATTGACCGTGAGGCTCTGAACGCATTTATGGATGCCTATCCCAGCCAGATCGTTGTTCTTGCCACCCAAGTAGCTTGGACTACAGCCGTCAACCAATCTCTCACTGATGGCGGCAGCACACTGAAACTTCTGTTCGAGCGTGAGGTAGAGGTTCTTCGAGTGCTTGCTGACACAGTCCTTGGAGAACTTGAAGTGATTCTGAGAAAGAAATGCGAGCAGCTTATTACTGAATGCGTCCACCAGCGAGACACCATCGAGAAGCTTATCAATGCCAACGCCAATTCTACAGGCCATTACCTTTGGCAGCTACAGATGAGATACGTTTACAACCCCGAGGGCGAGTTTCTGGACCGACTCTACATCAAGATGGCCAATGCCAAGCTCAACTACGGTTTTGAGTATCTGGGAGTTCCTGAGCGTCTTGTTCGCACACCTCTTACCGATCGATGTTTCCTCACTCTTACCCAAGCTCTGTGTCAACGTCTTGGTGGTTCACCTTATGGACCCGCTGGTACAGGTAAAACAGAATCAGTCAAGGCTCTTGGTGTACAGCTCGGTCGATTCACCCTGGTCTTTTGCTGTGACGATACTTTTGATTTCCAGGCAATGGGCCGTATCTTCTTGGGTATTTGTCAAGTTGGTGCTTGGGGCTGTTTCGACGAGTTCAACCGTTTGGAAGAACGAATTCTTTCCGCCGTATCGCAGCAGATTCAAAACATCCAGCTGGGCCTGAAGCAAGGTGCTGAAGACGACCAGTCACAGATCGAACTGGTGGGCCGTCAACTCCACGTCAACGAAAACACCGGTATCTTTATCACTATGAACCCTGGTTATGCCGGTCGTTCCAACTTGCCTGACAACCTGAAGAAGCTCTTCCGCAGCGTGGCCATGTCGAAGCCTGACAAGGAACTTATCGCTGAAGTGATGCTTTACTCTCAGGGTTTCAACCAAGCCAAGCAACTATCCAAGCATACTGTGCCTTTCTTCGACCAGTGTTCTGGCAAGTTGTCAAAGCAAGCTCATTACGATTTCGGTCTGCGTGCTCTCAAAAGTGTGCTTGTTAGCTCTGGTGGCTTGAAACGTGCTCGTCTGGGTGAGGGAACCCTAGGTGCCGAAGAGGTTGTTGAACCTGAAATCATTGTGCAAAGCATCCGAGAAACGATTGCGCCTAAACTCATCAAATCCGATGTCGATGTCATGATGACTATTGAGACCGACTGCTTCCCTGGTGTGCAATACGTCCCCGCCAACCTGGTGGCACTGGAAGATGCAATTCGAACCCTTGCTGCTGAACGTCACCTTGTGGTAAACGAGCTTTGGATGACCAAGGTTCTCCAACTGTATCAGATTCAGAAAATCCATCACGGTGTTATGATGGTCGGTAACTCTGGTTCTGGTAAATCCGCAGCTTGGAGACTTTTGCTCGATGCGCTCCAAAAGGTTGAGGGAGTCGAGGGAGTTTCGCACATAATCGACTCCAAGGTCATGTCAAAGGAGGCCTTGTACGGAAATCTCGACTCAACCACTCGCGAATGGACAGACGGTTTGTTCACTAGCATTCTGCGAAAGATCGTCGACAACCTTCGTGGCGAGGACTCCAAACGACATTGGATCGTCTTCGATGGTGACGTTGATCCCGAATGGGTTGAAAACTTGAACAGTGTCCTTGATGACAACAAACTGCTCACGCTTCCCAACGGTGAGCGTCTCAACCTTCCATCTAACGTGCGAATCATGTTCGAAGTCGAGACGCTCAAGTATGCAACCCTGGCTACCGTCAGTCGTTGTGGTATGGTCTGGTTCAGCGAGGACACGGTATCGCCCAACATGTTGGTCGAAAACTATTTGTCCACCCTTAGCAGCGTCCCCTTCGAGGACTTGGACGAAGACAATGTTGCCACTGGTCAGAACCCTGCCAAAACATTGGCTGTGCAGGGCGAATTTGCGGCATTGCTTCGTATCTATCTGTCTGAAGAAGATTTCATCATTCAAGCTCTCAAGCAGGCCGAGGCCTATAACCACATCATGGAGTTTACAGTTGCTCGTGTCCTCACGACTCTTTTCTCGCTGCTCAATAAGGCAGTTCGGGATGCCATCGATTATAACGTACAGCATTCCGATTTCCCTCTAGAGTCTGAACAAATCGAATCATTCATCTCGAAGAAGCTTCTGTTAGCACTCGTATGGGCACTCACTGGCGATTGTCCTCTCAATGACCGAAAGTCATTCGGCGATGAGCTCTGCGCATTGGCCAACTTTGGCTCCCCTCCCATCGACGGCACAAGCTCACTTATTGATTTTGACGTGACCCTACCCAAGTGCGAGTGGGCTCCATGGCAGAACCAGGTGCCTACAATAGAGGTCAACACGCACTCCATCCTTCAGACTGATGTTGTCATTCCTACTCTGGACACTGTCCGCCACGAAGACGTTCTTTACTCTTGGCTCGCCGAACATAAGCCCTTGCTGCTCTGTGGCCCTCCTGGTTCAGGTAAAACAATGACTCTGTTTAGCGCTCTTCGCAAGCTGCCGAATATGGAGGTTGTTGGTCTGAACTTCTCAAGCGCAACAACCCCCGATCTCCTCATCAAGACTTTTGAGCAGTACTGCGAGTACAAGAAGACACTGAATGGCGTTATGCTCTCCCCCAGTCAAATCGGTAGATGGCTTGTTGTCTTCTGCGATGAAATCAACTTGCCTGCACCAGACAAGTACGGTACCCAGCGAGCTATCTCTTTCCTGCGCCAGATGGTTGAGCACAATGGCTTCTGGCGAACATCCGACAAGTCTTGGGTCACTCTGGATCGCATTCAGTTCGTGGGTGCTTGCAATCCTCCCACTGACGCTGGACGTACGCCTATGGGTGCCAGATTCCTTCGACATGCACCGCTCATTATGGTTGATTATCCTGGTGAGCTATCTCTCAACCAGATTTATGGCACGTTCAACTCTGCAGTTCTCAAAATCATCCCTTCACTGCGAGGATACTCTGAAGCCCTTACCCACGCCATGGTTCGTTTCTACCTTGAGTCTCAACAGAGATTCACACCAAAGATTCAGCCCCACTACGTATACAGTCCTCGTGAGCTGACACGATGGGTTCGTGGTGTTTACGAGGCTATTCGACCTCTGGAGAGTTTGTCTATCGAAGGCCTGATCCGAATCTGGGCCCATGAAGCTCTCCGTCTATTCCAAGATCGGTTGGTTGCTGAGGAAGAGAGGCAATGGACTGACGAGGGCGTGCGTCGCATTGCACTCGAATATTTCCCCAACATCGACGAGGAGAAGGCTCTCGGAGGCCCTATCCTCTTCTCCAACTGGCTGTCTAAGAACTACGTTCCTGTGGACCGCGAGCAATTGAGAGACTTCGTCAAAGCAAGACTGAAGACTTTCTGTGAAGAAGAAGTCGACGTGCCTCTGATTCTATTTAATGATGTCTTAGAGCATGTGCTACGTATCGATCGTGTCTTCAGACAACCCCAAGGCCATCTAATCTTGATTGGTGTTAGTGGTAGTGGCAAAACCACCCTGTCTCGTTTCGTGGCCTGGATGAACGGTCTCAAAGTTTTCCAGATCAAGGTGCATGGCAAGTACTCGGCCGAGGATTTTGACGACGATCTGCGGGATGTTCTTCGACGATGTGGATGCAAGGGCGAGAAAATCTGCTTTATCATGGACGAGTCAAACGTGCTGGACTCTGGCTTCTTGGAGAGAATGAACACCTTGCTCGCCAACGCCGAAGTCCCAGGTCTTTTTGAGGGTGACGAATATGCTGCCCTCATGACTGCTTGTAAGGAGGGTGCTCAGCGACAAAACCTGCATCTAGACTCCCCTGAAGAGTTGTACAAGTGGTTTACCCAACAGATTGTCAAGAATCTGCACGTCGTCTTTACCATGAACCCACCTGAGGATGGTCTCTCTTCCAAGGCTGCTACTAGTCCCGCCTTGTTCAATCGTTGTGTTCTTAACTGGTTTGGCGATTGGTCTGACCAAGCCCTGTTCCAGGTTGGCCATGAGCTCACTCATTCCATCGATCTGGACCGAAGCAACTTTGAGTGTCCTGATACTGTCCCTGTGGCCTATCGTGGCCTGCAACTTCCTCCTTCTCACCGCGAGACGGTTGTCAATTCGATGGTGTACATCCACTACTCTCTCCAACGATACAACGAAAAGCTCTTGAAGCAGCAGGGCAAAGTTACTTTCTTGACCCCTCGTCACTTCTTGGACTTTATCACTCAATACGTGAAACTCTACACTGAGAAGCGAGAGGATCTCGAAGAGCAGCAGCGACATCTGAACGTGGGTCTAGAGAAGCTTAGAGACACCGTCGACAAGGTCCGAGATCTTCGAGTCAGCCTAGCGGAGAAGAAGACACAGCTGGAGCAGAAGGATGCAGAGGCAAACGAGAAGCTTCAGCGAATGGTGGCTGATCAGCGCGAAGCAGAGCAGAGGAAGAGTACCGCTTTGGAAATTCAGGCTCATTTGGACAAGCAGGAAGTTGAGGTTGCTTCAAGAAAGAAGGTTGTGCTGGAGGACCTTGCCAAGGCAGAGCCTGCCGTTGATGAAGCAAAGGCCAGTGTCAGCAACATCAAGCGTCAGCAATTGACCGAAGTCAGGTCCATGGGTAACCCCCCTCAAGGCGTGAAGCTTGCTATGGATGCTGTGTGTACCTTGCTTGGTCACAGAATCAATGACTGGAAAGCTGTGCAAGGTATTGTTCGAAAGGACGATTTCATTGCCAGTATTCTCAGTTTCAACAATGAGGAAAAGATGACCAAGGCTTTGAGGAACAAGATGCGCAGCGACTACTTATCTAACCCCGAGTTCACGTTCGAGAAAGTGAACCGTGCCTCCAAGGCTTGCGGTCCTCTTGTCCAATGGGTTAGCGCTCAGGTCAACTACTTTGATATCCTCGACCGTGTCGGTCCTCTCAAGCTCGAGGTAGAGCAGCTAGAAGAACAAGCCCTCCAAACAAAGGCCGACGCCCAAGCTACACAAGACGAAATTGCAGGACTGGAGTCCAGCATCAACAAATACAAGACCGAATATGCTGCACTCATCAGTGAGACACAATCCATCAAGGCTGAGATGTCAAAGGTCCAGTTCAAGGTCGACCGCAGTGTCCGACTTCTTGACAGTCTATCATCAGAACGAGTTCGCTGGGAAGAGGGTAGCAAGTCTTTCGAGATTCAGATCAGTACTCTCGTAGGAGACGTTCTTGTTGCCGCTGCTTTCCTGGCCTATAGCGGTCTCTATGACCAGACTTTCCGCAAGTCCATGATGGATGACTGGTTCCATCAGCTTCACCTCTCTGGCATACACTACAAGTCACCAAACCCTGTCACCGAATACCTTTCGACTGCAGATGAGCGCCTGGGCTGGCAGGAGAATACTCTTCCCGTGGATGACCTGTGCACCGAGAATGCTATTATCCTCAAGCGTTTCAACCGTTACCCTCTCATCATCGACCCCTCAGGGCGGGTTACGGAATTCTTGCAGAGAGAGTGTAAAGATCGCCGCCTAACAGTGACAAGTTTCTTGGATGACACCTTTACCAAGCAACTTGAAAGCGCTCTTCGTTTTGGAAACCCTATCCTTATTCAGGACGCTGAGCACTTGGATCCTATTCTCAACCATGTTCTCAACAAGGAATATCAGAGGACTGGTGGTCGTGTTCTTATTCAACTTGGCAAGCAGGAGATTGATTTCTCACCCGCGTTCAAGATCTACCTGTCAACTCGTGATCCTTCGGCTACTTTCGCCCCCGATATTTGCAGTCGAACCACCTTTGTGAACTTTACTGTTACTCAGAGTAGTCTTCAGACACAGTCCCTCAATGACGTCCTCAAGTCTGAGCGTCCCGATGTCGATGAGCGACGCTCCAACCTTATCAAATTACAGGGAGAGTTCAAGGTTCATCTACGACAACTGGAGAAAAGATTGCTGCAGGCCCTCAACGAATCTCGTGGTAACATTCTTGACGACGACAACGTCATTGAGACACTTGAGACCCTCAAGACTGAGGCCGCCGAGATCTCAGGCAAGATGAGCAACACTGAAGGTGTCATGGCCGAGGTTGAGGAGATTACGCAACAGTACAGCATTATTGCTCGATCCTGCAGTGCTGTCTTCGCTGTTCTGGAACAATTGCACTACCTTAACCACTTTTACCAGTTTTCGCTCCAGTACTTCCTTGATATCTTCCAGTCAGTTTTACACGGCAACAAGAACTTGGCCGGCCAAACCGACCACAACATTCGACGCGATGTCATCGTCAAGGATCTCTTTGTCAACACGTTCAAGCGGACAGCTCTGGGTCTGCTTCAAAGAGACCGGGTCACCCTGGGAATGTTGCTCGCGCAGGCCTCGCCCTACAAGATGGACAAGACATTGATCGATGTCATCCTTGATAACCGTATTGAAGGCAAGGACCTTTCCTCCAACCCTGATGATAGAGATGATGCTTTCGCACAAGCCAAGAAAATCAGCGTTCTCAAAGAAAAGATCGATGCTATCCCTGCCGAGGATTGGGACAAGTTCTTCACAGAAGAACTGGCTGAGAATTTTGTGCCACTGATATGGGATGACAACACTGACGCTAATGATCAAGCCCTACTGTCTCTCCTGCTTGTCAAGCTTTTCAGGATGGACCGATTCGTTCCCGTGGCAGAGCGTTTAGTCAACCAAGTCTTTGGCTCAGGCATCTTTGATGTTGTCGAGGACCTGAAGGAGACAGTCACCCAAGTGTCTGCGACTCTCCCTATCTCTATGGTGTCGAGCCCTGGCTTCGATGCCAGCTACAAGGTTGATAACTTGGTCGAGAGAATGCGCGTCAAGTGTACCAACATTGCAATGGGTTCCAACGAAGGTCTTGCAAGTGCCGACAAGGCAATTAGCAATGCTGCGCAAACAGGCTCATGGGTCTTGGTCAAGAACGTTCATCTGGCACCTACATGGCTGCAGAGCTTAGAGAAGCGCATGGAATCACTCAACCCTCACTCAGACTTCCGACTTTTCTTGTCTATGGAGTCGAGTCCCAAGATTCCAGTCAACCTACTCCGAGCATCTCGTGTACTGATGTACGAACAACCTGCAGGTGTCAGAGCCAACATGAAGGACTCGATGTCTTCATTGTCTACACGAGCGGCAAAGAGTCCTGTCGAAAGGACGCGGTTGTATTTGCTCTTGTCATTCTTGCATGCTGTTGTACAGGAGAGATTACGATATGCACCCAATTTGGGTTGGAAGGGATTCTGGGAGTTCAATGACAGTGACGTAAGTAACCCAACCTCCTTTATTGCAGAGTTCATAAACTAACCCACGACAGTACGAATGCTCTGCCTTCATTGTTGATACTTGGGTGGATGATGTGGCTGGCAACAGAACCAATATTGCTCCCCAGAATATTCCCTGGGAAATGCTCCGCTACATGGTAACTGAAACTTACGGTGGCAAGATTGACGATGAAGGGGACTTCAAACTTCTCTCTCAGCTTGTCACATCTTTCTTGACTCCTTCTGCTTATGAAGTTGACCACAAGCTCGTCGACGGACCTGACGGTGGCCTTACTGTGCCGTCCGGCACCAGTCTTCAGGACTTCAACGCTTGGATTCACCGTCTCCCTGAGCGCGAGCCGCCCACATATCTTGGGCTCCCCGCAAATGCCGAGAAACTCCTGCTTGGTGGTCTTGGCCGAAGCCTGGTGGGCAATCTGCGCAAGGTTACTGAATTGCTTGATGAAGGCGAGCAGTTGGTGACAGAAGTGTAAGGAAGGATCACCAACAATGTCATGGGGGGCGAGCAGGCGTCGGGTTCTAAGTCCTTGCTTGATAAAGTGTTTAGTGCTTGGTTGATTCCTGTCTAATGGAAGTCGAAGCGCCTGTGTTATCTTTTCTTGTTCGTTAGATTTGGCATCATGCAAAGGCGTGTGGATGAAAGAGTTCGGTGGCTCTACGGAGGATCATTGTTACTTATACCCCTGCATTGTATAGATCAGTTTTGCTTTTTCAGTTTTGATATATCTATTTTGAAAGTAACAAGAACCGAGTTCCCCAGTTCATAACTCTCCCTAGGGGTATGCTCCTGATATGCTACATGACTAAAATACATGGTAGAGAAACAAACAAACAAACAGCAGCCGTCGCTGGCCAACCGAGCACTAGCTGTAAAACTCTGCAATTTGAGGGTTCATATCAAAACCAGTAAACCCTGGCGAGGTGAAGTTGTACATGTTCATATTGGCGACGGCGGCGGGCTGGTTGCTTGGCTGATGTGGAAGCTGAATTCTGAGTACATCAGAGACATACTTGCGAAGTTGGTCTTGGACAAGAGTTTCGAAGGATTTCTCGTCTTCACCCGGGCTCACCAACTCATTCATCCAAGCAAACTTGTAGAAGAAGTTGATCCACAGCTTGGGCTCGTCCAAGTCAAGAAGATTGCTTGCTCCATCTGCCGCATGCTTGAGAAGTTCATCGTCTCCTTGAATGACATCGTCGGCATTCGTTTCGGCACGTATCATCCATGATAATGTCACGAGGAGCTCAGAAGGGCTTATGCCAAAGGCAGATTCACACTGACTATACCAGTCAGGGGCACGATTTGCCCGCACCAGCTGCACCATAACCCCCCACAGTGTACAGAAGACTCGGATGTTGTGCCACCAGGAACGCATATCTGCACTGGGGTTGACAGGGGAATCCTGCAAAGCTACAGGGTGATTCAGTCGCAGCTGTTCTTCGCACCACTCAACACAACAGCGTAGTGGAGAGGGACGGTCGTGGCGAAGTGTTTTAATGAAAGGCTGCTTCTTGATGAACTCATGCAAAAGATTCTCTGTCATAAACTCCGGTGGGTTGGATTGGTCAAAACGTTCGTCGTAGATCTCGAAAGCATAGCTGAGAAAGAAAAATGTCACAAGATCGATTGATGAATAATTGTGCGTCATCTCTGGGAGTGACTGATCGCTGGCGATTATTTGCTCGACATTGCGGGTAACTTGTTGGATATAATGTGACTTATCAGAGTCTTCTTGGTGGCTTCCCACGTATGCTTTGAGCATTGACAGGAGGAACGGAGGCTTGGAAAACTCATATGGCCACTCTTTTGCAAGAAGTTCTCTGGCACTGAAAGCATTGTCTGGCTTGCCGGCAACTCGAGCACAAGAGATAACAAGAAACTCTCGAGTCTCTCGGAGAAATTGTTCGCTGTTGGCTACAGATTGGTGAAGATTTAAGTATAAGTCGAATGCGTTCGAGTCATCGAGCATGGCGGCGCAGAAGTCAGCAGCAAGCTTCCTTGACTCTTCAATCGATCCAGTTGACCATGGGTACTGAATGAGAAGCTCTTTGCTGTCCAATGATCCATCATAATCCATAGCGTCTGAGCCAGGCGTGGTCATCAGGGCATCGGGATCGGTAAGATCCAGCAACATGTGCCGATCGAAAGGCTGGGATTCTGAATCAAACTCGAGATCCTGAAAGTCGATCGACTCGTTGAGGTCACCAGGAGATAATGACATGATGGGACCTTTCTTGTCGCTAGCATTGTACTTCTTTATCCCCCATTTTTCGAAACGATAGCCATATTGTCGCTTGCTAATGGAGCAAAGGTGTTAGTCAACAGCCAAAAAGGATAGCGTGCCGTATATGAGAGAGATATCAAGATACCTTTGGATAATGCCATATTTCTTCTCCATAATGTCCATGACGATACTCAAAGTATACTTCTTGTACAAGCCACAAAGAAAAGGCTTGAATCTTTCCCATGTTTCATCGTTGATGCGTGTTGTAGGTTTGAGCTGTTTGTCATCAGCCCCCCTCGAGTATGACCTTTCTCGAAAGTCCATGGTTCTTGTGTCGTTTATGGAGACTTGGTCTAGATTGTCAGGTGGAATTAGGAGACAGTTGTAAGCGGCGATGGTGCGGTCCTTTTAAGGATGGCATTTTGCACTTTGCAAGTCTCGGCTGGACATGTTGGAGTGTGATTTCTGATTGCCTTGGGAAGTGCCTCATTTATAGAGTACCTATGTACAGGGCGTACGATGCCGCTGCCTTGAGCTTCGAATCTCGAGGCTTAGATTCAGTGTGATTTGGCTATATTGTGATTTCAAGATGCCCAAAACAGGCTTGTGTGATTGGTCACGATGGATGGCTGTGCACATATGCATGTCCGGTATGCACGCGCTGAACAGGCGAACCAGCAGCTAAAATGACAGGCATAAGAATGGGTATCGCAGCACAGCCTCAGCTAGGTCTCTTTGCTTGAAAGAAGATGGAAATTCCAATTCTCCTTGTCAGGTCCGTTCGCTGCAGTGATGCGATAAGATGTGATATGGGACGGCATGGAATGTTTTGCCGTAGCCTAACGACACCCAACTTGCTGAATGGGCACCCAACGAACACCGCTTTTTGAGGCCCGCCCTGGCATGGACGGGCATCATGACACAAGTCAGTAGTTCGTTCTTCCATCTTTCCTGTAGTTGGTCCATTTTCCCCCTCTGGCGTGACAAGCAGGTCTCCAATCCGGTCATGGTCATGGCCATGGTTGGTGTTGCAGGATGCGCGTGAGCTTTTGGGCGAGTATGCGTTTACACCAGCGGCTGGGTATCATTCTTTGACGAGCCAATTCACAAAACCTTCCATTGTCATCGTTTAAAAGCTTTTGAGCCATCAGATTTTCCATCTTGGCCGTCTTTCAGGCAATTAATAAACTTGTTATACTATGCAATCACCGTTAGCATTATACCATCACAGAACCATGAAGACAGACGATTTCTGCAATTCTTGGGTTGAGCCAAGCGAGTATCCGCGGATACCCAACGTCTACGAACCGATTCAAGATGCTCAACTTTCCAGTTTCTACGAAAGCAGAGAAAAGAACCAAGCTGCCAAAAGCGACATGAACGCTCGGAATAGTCATAAATCGTCCTGGGCAATGCATAGTATCCATTCGAGCGGCGAACAATTTGATGAGGTACTCATCGACGACCCTTCAAACTATTCTGTTATCGCGCAACTGGGGAGCAGCTACAGAAGCGACGACTTTACTGTTGGATCCCGCTTGAGAGAAACGACCAAGGACTGGCAAACATCTCCTGCTCGCTCAGACTCTGCTGAGAAGAGACGTGCAAGACGAGACGCAAGCCTGGAGAAGTGGAAAGACGCAGGCGACAAGCTCTTTTGTCAATCAGGGAGATACCGACCATGATGCGTATGCGACTTTGGTATGTTTGATGGTTAACGAGCCGCTGTGGAATGGTCGGTGAAGAGAAGAAGCAAGCCGTTGACACCGGATGTGAGCGCATATAAGTTGATGATGATATTGACAAAATTTCGTATAGCCGGGGGCCAGAGAGTAATCTTGGTCGTTGATTCTCGAGCACATACAGATATACGAATGTCTTTTCTTCGAGTCTGAGACAAAGATTGATCTGCATCTTCCAATGAAAGGACGTTATAGCTGCAGTCAAGCATTCAAATCCTGCGATTGTCGAGAAATCATCTCAGTGACGTACTACAGTATAGTCTACCCGCTGGCGAGATACACAGACGACTTGATCGAATGGGAACCAAACCAGGGTGTGCAGTGTTGTTCCACAACGCATCAAACATAGTAGATACAATATCAAGTCAGGAACTGGTTTCAATTTGACATGATTTAATGCCTGCACAGGAGGCAGCTTGAGAATCTCGATGAGCAATTGCAGCTGAAACAATAAAAATCTCAACCAGCTCCTGCCACTTTCTGTCTACAGAATCTCCGACGGATTATTTATGTTGTCTGTTTGTTGTACAGCCACAATTCATTGAGTAAGGTACTCTGCATTTAGTCTAGTACCAGTACCTACCTACCTACCTGCCTCCCGTCCACTCCAGTTCATTGCTGTACGGTAGAATGTCCCACTTTGAACCGGTCAACAACAACGGCAAGAGTAACTCAGATCAAGGTTGTCGTCATTGGAGTGGAGCTCTACTTTTTCACCAATCATAAACTTGGGGCACGTCTGTCTTGCTTCCTTGCCTGCACCTGCAAACCAAATGTAGGCTCATGCAAACCAACAAGACAGGGCAGGACTTACCTCCGGGGATAAAACACCCACACCAACGATCCACTTGCGATCATCTTCAAATCGACTTTGATACGTGATATCTTGACCTTGATCAAGTCGATGATACTCACCAGAATTATGTGAAACTGGGTACTTATGGAAAAAAAAAATATATATATATATGAAAAAAAAAGAGTATGCACTAACCCAAACATAGCGTCGATACCTACAATTACAGCCCGCCTCGCACAGTTACGTAGACAGTCACAGCATGTACCGCATCTGGCACCATTGTCATTCCCCTTGTCACCACACCAATACGTTCCAGAATCGTGATGGTCACCAACTTGGACACATCAAAACCAATGACAGCCCGACCTCTATTTAATTCCCGGCAATGTTTTTGGTTGATCAGTAGCTTAGCGCCCTTCTACAGAGGTCATCTGGTCAAGCAAGGCAGAGAATCAGAAGATGCGCTGCTCAGGTTGGGCAAGGCAAGATCCAAACTCCAACATGCATCCAATGGCCCGAGGGTAATCATGCGCACCCATGCTCATTTGAACCAGTTGCTGCCGCGTACTTTCTCGGATCCTGTGGCGTAGGCAATGCAGGTCTCACTCCAGATAGGTACCAAGCTTCAATATCAATAGGTGACCTTGTGTAAACTCGCACAATATAATCGGTATTTCGATGTCTGGCCAAAGTTTCATGAATCAATACTGAGGCAGGTACTGGATACAATCCAAGAATCGAGGTGCCTTCCTAAGATACCATGCAGGCACTCTTTTTCTATAGTAACTGAGCTAGGTTCTTCTGGAGCATCGAGCGTGGTGTGACATACCAAAGGCCATGGTGTGGCTGTTTTGTTCCTGCCCCTCTTTAGCTTGCGCTTCCCCGCAGAACTAAGGCAAAGCACTTACCTACCTGAGGCAGTCCTAATTCTAACACCTTAGTGGAGATCAGTCCCTAGCTCCGTCCTTATGTCACTGTAGATATGTACATCCAGCCGTCCACTGGTTTTAAATACTTCCACTTCTGCCACATCCTTGAGAGACCTTTCAACTTGCTCTTCTTCCTCTCAGTCGCCGCAGTTTCTTCAACTCTACTTGAAGACAACAAACTTTATTTCACAACACCACCAGCTCGTAATCACCCTGAGATTGGCGACAAATATGGCCAACTGGCAGCAGTGTACGTCAACTATCTGCTTTATCGCGAACATTAACTAACCCCATCAATAGACAATCCCTTCGGGAAGAGGGACTCCCATTCTAACAATTCTATCCTCGTATACAAGATTCTGACTCTCATTACCTGGATCCTGTCCCTTGTCGTCACCGTTTACTATACGCTCCATCGTCCTGATGATGGCCACACTCGAAACCGCAAGATCTGGGAGCAAAACCACATGTACCGCACTGCTTTCACTCTGAACCCAATCATCACCTCTATCTACTGGTTTGTGCCTCCAGATATCAAAAGTGTGCTCTTATGCTAACAGCTTTACCAGGATTGTCCTCTTCATTCTCCAGGCCGGGTACATTGGTCACCTCTTCTCGAGCAACTCGGACATTGTTCATGCTGCCGCCAGCGTCGGAAGCCACTTCATCTTCAACAACCTCTTCCACTTCGCTTTCGTCATGCTCTTTGTCCGCTCCCACTTCCACTGGGCTGAGGTTATCCTGATTCTCAACTTCATCAACCTCTCCTCCCTGTACTTCCGCCACAACACGTATCCTCGATTTATTCATATGCCTGTTGTTTCCGGACCCTTGTCCTGGACCTTTGTTGCGATCTACTGGAACGGTGCTCTGATGATTCCCCACCCTCACCACCTCGTGCCTCGTATCTTCGGAAACATCTTCATCTGGTCCATTCTCGCTTACGGACTCTTCTTCATCGTCATCTACAAGGTATGCTCACTTACCCCGCCTGAGTGGCACAGCACACTGACTGCAGCAGGATTACACCATGGGCTTCTCGCTTAGCGTCTTCGCTGCCGCCATTGGGGTTTCTCAGTTCCTTCACCAGGTGATTGCCTTCCAGTGGATCTTTGCCTTTATCATCATGGCTCTGCTTTTCGTCGCTACGGTTGTTGTTGCTGTTCCTGCTGCGACTGGCAGGGAGATCAACTGGCGCAGTGCACCTGCTGATCAGGAGCGCGCTCCTCTTCTCGCTGAGTAAAATCAACAGAATGGGCAGTCGAAAGCTATTGCTGGGGGAGCGGCAATGCTTTTCACTACTGGGCCTCTGGCCAGTCGCCGTACCACTACGTCTAAAGGCCCGGGGGTTATTTGGTGAATGTGTGGGTTGTGTTTATTGTTCTTAGCCGGCCTGTTCTTGCATTGTTCAACAACCATGTTGAATGCGGAGTAATGGATGAATCTGGCGTTGAGGATTTATCGATATGTCATTTGGTCCTGCTGACAACACTCGCTGCAGGCAACTTTTGTCCAGATTACCTGGTAGTAGCTTAGCCATAATTGGAGGTCTTTCTATCCAACAAAAAATATGACAAGGTTGAAGGGAACATTTCCTCCGGTGACGATGCATGTTCGTACTTCGTAGTGAATGCTTGGTGACGTAGGGGTGGAGCTTAATCGATAAGTTGCCGACACTAGCGGCTCAACGAAGAATAAACCAAGATCGTCGGTTACCGACGCTACGTCTACCACATAACATCTGATCTATTGGGCAGTGCCGCAGTGGTGATGAAGCCACTACGGGCATTTCCTTTTCCACTCAATGTTGGAAACGATATTTGTCAGATATCTCGCATATACTCAATTCTTTCAGGACCACGAGCTGTGCGCTTTGTAAACAGGATATTATCTCCAGAAGAGTTGGCAAACAAGGATGCACGCCTAGACATTCTCAACAGTGTGAAAGCTCAGAAGCCTGAATTACGGGATGCTTTTCACAAATCAAGCGATGGCAATCATTCACACGAGCAGCTTGCGGCAAAGTATCCTGAGATGTGGAGTTGTGCTGCATTCGTGGCTGGAAGGTACGCGAGTTCAAATATATCGTGATGTGGCCGCTGATTTGGGTCCTGTTCCAGATTTGCGGCAAAGGAGGCTACCATTAAAGCCCATCCGCACCGGCGTCTGACGTTCCACGATGTGATTATCGAGAGACGACCAGTCAAAGGCCAGAGGTTGGGAAGCGGACCGCCGATTGCACGGGTTCGTGGCGATGAAGGAGAGGCGGAAGACACAAGCGCTTTGGTGTCGATTAGCCATGATGGGGACTATGCAACGGCTATATGCCTTGGTTATGAGCCTAGCACCAACAGCAGGAGAGATTGACGTTTATGTTTGTACAAGATGCAACCGAAAGCACGAGGGACAATCTAATGTGGTAAGCGAAAGGTCGATGGAGACAACTTTAATGGTTGTGTGAAGAATGGATGAGAGGAATACTTGCAGCCTCTAGTACAGTAACTTAAGAAGCAAAAACAAGGAACAAGTACAAGATCAAGCATCGTAACATCAAATTAACTCGACCGCAAAAAGAAAAGGATTTCTTCCGGTATACCAGGGACTCGAACCCTGAGCCTTAGTCTTAGGAGGACTACGCGCTACCATTGCGCCAGC
>JABCJV010000574.1:0-48933 GCA_013184325.1 Fusarium luffae | reverse complement strand
CTGCATATGCAGTCTAAACTGATAAATAAGTGCTCTGTCCCCTTGGACATCCTCGAGTGACAGTCGGTTGCCAATCAGACTTGTCAGTCTGTCTCGTCAACCATTCCTTTTGCAACATACAACCACCGTCTGGGCTCTCCATTATAAAGTCTATTGTTTTTCTTGATGATGCGTCCCACACCAATGCCTCTCTCTTCCCCCAAAAGGAAAATCCTTTTATTCTCTTTGATGAGGGCGGTAACGTCGCGTCGCTGGCGTCGTAATCCCCTAATAGATCAATACCATGCTCAACTTCCACGATACGTCGCGATAGACTGTATACAACGGTTGTATCCCATAAAGACTCTCTTTCGCTCGAGAGTCTACGCATAAGGGCCAATCCCTCTAACCGTAACGGTAGATATCGACATTTGTACACCATGACGTGAAGCATTGTATTAAACCCCGTTTCAAAGATGAATCTTGTCGGTCTCTTTCGTTGGGTTTCCAGTATTTCTGCTGTTTTTCGCGCCCATGTCAATGTGGCAAGGAATTCGTCCTTGTTGTCATCGAAACACATCTCGTCCTTAATTAAACACTCTCTCACAAACATTCTGATCGAGTAATGTCGCGCCATGAGTGCCAAGGCCGCCGAATCTTCACGAACAGCGGGCGGTCTTGTGCATTGCAGCTTGTCAAATGCCTTTTTCCACGACGCCAAGTCTCGTAGAACGTTAGCTTGCGCATCATACACCTCCTGTGGAGGATCCTCGAATGGCGTCTCGAGGCGGTACGGACTTCCTGCACGAATGACTCGGACTCCTCTGAAGCAAAGATCATCCATTGCATGTTGCGCCTCGTTCGTGCTGGAGAAGATAAAATCGCCGCCCTTTTTCGTGCTTTTCTCTAGGGGACATCCGACACTTTCGTCCATTAGAAATGTAGGGAGGACGCTGATTTGATGATATGTATTGGTAAGCCGAGAGTTGTGCCCTGCCGAATTGAGTAAATGCAAGCCATGCCGAGCATGGGTAATAGCCGCTGCACGATTGCCGCGCAGGAACTCAACGCATATGAACAGTATACACACAAGCAAGACAGTGTCTACCGATACCGGAGGACCTTGAACGAGCTGATGAATAGCTTTGTTATAATGCATAATGGCGAATCTGTCAGTCTCAGGGTTCGAATACTCAAAGTCTTCGAACAGCTGACTGATAGCAAGCACAGCATGTCGCGCCGCAGGTTCAGCATGCGTCATCCGCGCTACAAAGTACGTCCAGAATGATCCATCAAACGGCCCGGATAGGGCTGGCGCCACCACATGATGGAAGAAGCTCAAACTGCGTACTTCGCGTGCATTTGTAACAGGTATGAATCGGGGTTGAGGCGCTCGAAGAAGTTGATCCCAAGATATAGATCCAGCAGGAGGAGCACTATAACCGTCGCAGATACGCCCCGTCGTTGTACATCGTTTGCACTTGGGCCAAGTTTCGTCGCATTTTATCTTTCGGGATCTATTTACCGACCGATTAGTGAACACGATGAACGAAAAAAAGAAAAGAAAGTGTAACCAACTTGCATGTCTTGCAGCCCGTTTTTACTCTTTGGGTTCCTTCTCGAGGCATGATTTGTTTGTTGGTTTGGGATAAGGATAAGGTTTTCCGAGGATTTTGAGGGTATCGTTTTCCGAGTATCGAGTGAAAGTTAAAGAGGATTCGGGTAGCGGGGGCACGAGGAGTCTCTGGTCAGCCAAGGCCTTGTCGTCTAGTGGAGAGATTGTCAGGGATTTAATGCATTGTCGTGAATTTCAAGTCGCTTAGCTTTGCTTGAGTCAAAGCACATTGCAGTACTGATGTTGAGGAGTCAACAGCAAAAATACCAGAGCAATGTGCACCGACTCTCTACAGCGTATTGTCTCTATTAATTTAGTAACCGCACATTCTTAACAAATTATTGCCCAGCAATCCAGACTTTTAAAAACGGACAGGAATGACCACATCAGGACGTGGGGTTGCACTACTAAATCCTTAGGTGGAACTTCAATAAGTTCCCCGGGGTTTGGCCTGTCAAAAATCGTGAACCGTAACTCCACATCCCCTTTCGAACCGACAAGTCTCCTAGCAAGGATGCTCACATCGGCCAACTATACTAGTATTCAGCCTTATTATCGAATCGATTGCCTCATTTGGTGTGTGTGCCTTGCCATTTTTTACAAAGGTTCCTGACTATTCACAGGCTAATGAACTATACATGTTTCCATGCCCCGACAAATATCCCTTCCTGTGATCCTCTACCGCCTCCTCGCCCGGTCTTGGGATTCGATCCTCTATTGCCCACGCGACTCTTTCCGCACCAATCTGTGCTCCTCCGAGATTAGGCGCTGCAGGACCAAGACGTAAGGCCGCGAGTCTACCCATCATGAACAACGGGACCTCGTCATTCCACATGAGGTCGTTGTTGATGCAAGGAAAGCCCCCTCTGCCCTCAATGGGATGCTTCTCTAGAATGGTCTGCAGATAAGGCAAAGACGAAAAGTCGGTTTGGATACCTGTTGCAAAGTACATGTAGTCCATGGCTGGCATTTCAACAGGTGGATTCGTCTGAACTGTCCATGTTCCGGTTTCCGCATCGAATGACGCATCGACGAGATTTGTTTCAGTGAAGAGCTCGAGTTTCTTTGTCGCAAGATGCTTCTTGAGACGCTTATGGAACACAGGAGTAATACTTCCTCCCCCTCTAGCCTCCTTGATCATTTCGATGCGCTCATCATCGGAATCAGCATAGTAAAACTGTGCTTGCTTCGCATTTTTGAACTTGCCCATCCACTCGAGCGAGACGTCAAAGTGCTTGATACGAAGCGGTCCACGCATGACGTGCCAGACTTTTGTTACGCCCTTGCGAATAGCTAGGTCTGTCAATTGTGCAGATGTGAGGCCGCCGCCCACGACGAGAATATTGGTCTGTCGACGCGCAGCAATCCTTTGCTTGACGAGTGGATCGGGGAATTCTGTGATGTGCATGCTGTGACATGTTTGGGGGAGCTCAGTGTCTGGCATTGAGGGGATGTGTGGGATCTTGGCCACGTTGGCGGGACCGACGGCCAACACGACTGTACGAGCGTACCGACGGACCTTGTTGGATGTTACAGTGAAGATTTTCTCTCCATCGAGTGAAACACCTTTGACTTCGCTGTAGTCGAGATGCTCCAGAGCTTCTTTGCGGATGATGTCTGGGCCAAGTCGGTACCGAGCAGCCACCTTTTCGCAGTGATCGCAGAAGAGAGCTGTAGAGGGGTTGTAATAGTCGTTGCGCTCTCTCACGTTGATATCAACACGAGCTTCTTGTCTGGGGCAAGTTAGTTGGGTTCTATGATTCGTATTGTGGTGACTCACCTTCGTCCACAAGCCTTTTGGGTACTCTTCTTCCTTCCATGCTTGCTAACTTCCTTGCCCACACAGTTTCGAATCTCGACAAGCTCATTCTCTCTCTCATTCGCATACGCATGAGCAAGAAGCGCATCACGGTCAAGTGGATCAACGTGCCAAAGCATAGGACTCCTTAGATGTGAGATGTCGTACATTTTGAAGAGTCTGTTCCAGCGACCCATCCATGTATCGCTGTCAGCGTCCAGCACGAGCATCTTGTACTGTGGTTTTGGGGCTTGTGTCTTGGGAGCTGTGATTTTGCCACTTCGGACATGCTTCAAGGGCATCTTGTTGCCGTACTTTGAGATCCAGTGGAAGCGACGGTGTTCTTCATCTGTGAAGAGTGCTGCGGGCGTGTGTTCGTGAAGACGAGCTGAGATGGCGAGACCACAGGGGCCTGCGCCGATGATGAGCACATCATAGATCTCTTCTTCTGTTTTGATTGAGTTCATGGTGATGATACTTGGCAGGAGACCGGAGAGTAGAGAGCAGGGCAGAGCAGAGATCGGGAGACCCTGGTTATAAAGGATGCCCTCGACGAGAAACCCCCTCTCATGAACCAATCTTCCCCGCGAGAACCCTTTTGGCCTGTCAAGGTCATTTTGTCATTATCTTCAATTGAGCTCTGTCGTTGGTGACTATCGCCATACCCTGATGGACATCTCATCATGAGGACATCAAGGTGTCGGGAACTCAGGGTCCACTTCATCATGAGACCTCCAAAGTACATCTACTGATAAGATACTCATGATAAGTGAACAGATCGGGAAACTAGACGCTTACGACGCTTCAACACCAAGAATGTTTGCCCAGACTACTTGGCAGTAAGGTAAGCTTGGCAGGTAGGACTCGAGATAAGAACAATTGAAGAGAAGACCATAAAGAGGACAATAGAATCGAATTGATCTAAAATAAAGAATTCAAGACTATCTATCATCTGCGCTATACTTGAACAATTTATTTACAGTAGAATGAATTTTACGTGGGTGCGACGCTGAAGCCATTCGGACAACCCACTTGGCAGTCCAGCCACCTAAGCCATGTAACCATGAACAACCTATGACATAACCAACCAAGATAACGAGCAGCATTTTCGCTATAATACGCGCTCCTCCCCATCACTAATGATTCCACTCTGAATCCGTTGCATGTCCCAATGGTCCACATGCCGCATAATCCGTTGTGACAAACGCTCGATCCACCTCACCCAAACCTTCAGCGCAATACTGCAACGTCTCAGCAATGTCGTGCGATCTATTCAATGGAGTCTTTTCATCGAGCAAAACATCGAATTCGACCCAGACACCGTCGCCTGCGTGGTATGCTGTGACGTTCTTGAAGCCTGTTACGACAGGCGCGAAACGGTATGCGAGATAGATGAGTTTCTTGAGGGTGTGGTCGTCGGCTGCTTCACCTGAGAGGCGTACAACATTTTCGAAACAGGTATGACCCCAGTCGTAAATAATGAAGATAGACAAAAGACCGGCGCCGACGGGATCCAACCACCAAACATTGGCGCGGTATCCGATGAAGGGGAAGAGCAGTGAGAGGGTGTTGAAGATTACGTCGGTTTTGCAGTCCTGCACAAGCGCTTGCACCTGACTGGATTGGATAGGTCGACATCCAAGGCCAATAGCCCCCTTGAGGATAATCGTCGCCAGCAACGAAGCGATGGCAGCCCAACTGAGAATCTCGGCTTCAGCATGTGGAGGCATTAGACGAGAGAGCGACTCTTGGAGGATCTGCAGGAAGGAAATGACCATGATGATGGAGAATACCAGAATACCCAATGGTTCGAGACGTCTTTTACCAACTGGGAATCGACGCTGCATTGCTTGCAACCTCCAAAGGACGAGTCGACTTGTTGACCATACGATGAGTGTGCAAAGAAGATCGAGCGCCGAGTCGACGAGCGATGCGACAAGCGAGAGAGAACCTGTGGTGAATACGGCGAAGGCTTTACCAGCTAGAAGGAGAATGTTGGCTATCACGTTGATGTTGATGGCGAGATTTGCTCTCTTGGCTGCCTTGCGTCTCTTTTCCTTTTCTTCATCAGGCAACAGCTCTCCGATGTTACCCTCCACACGCTGAATTCCACCACAGCGCTCCTGGTCACCGTCATGGTCAGGGTCTGGATTCATCGACTCGAGAACGTCGTCCGCAATAGCCATAACAACGGCGTCGACCTCCAACCAATCATTCAACCGTTCGTTTTGTTGTTCATAGAAATGGCGGAGTTTCTTGTTCTTTATCTTTTTGAGTTCCTCGTCCGACTTTCGATACTTCTCGAGACCCGATCGATCGATACCGTGCATGAGGGCGCGTTTGATCTCGCCGCGACGAGCATCTTCAAGAGCTGTACGAGCGGCATCCTGAAACTTCATAATCCGAGGTTTCGGTCGCGAATCCTTGTTTCCGACACCGTAATCATAGTATCGGCCGTTTTCGAGATCGCGAGGACCATCTTCATATTGAGGGCGTGCATCTTCACCGATGTAAGAGCCACGATGCCGAGCACCTTGGTCAGCATTCCATTGTCGTCTACCAACCATCGTAACGAATAATAAGAGATGTGAGAATGATGGAAAAGAAGTTTGGTCTGAACAAAGAGGTGTAAGCTCTTGTTTATTCCCGTCTTGCAACCCTGTAACCAAAATGACGTAGGTGACGTAAATCCGGGGTTGACAGCGCAGATGCAACACGCGACAGGGTCAGGAACGGGCAGATCTCCACTGAATCGGAGAAAATATCAAGGAAATAGTGGCATTTCCTACTATTTTTATTTCCTATGTCTTGTTTTCTTTTTCCTGCGTCAAGTTGAACACGTAAGTGTGCTCGTGCCGAAAGCCGATATACCCAAAATCTCGTCGTCATGGGTCAGCCTGCTACGACATGATGGAGCTCAAGCGCGATCGGAGAAGGGCCAGAAGTTAATTCGTTTATTAATCGCGATTCTTGCATCATTTAGACCACTCTTGGAGTAGAAAGGTGCTTTTGTAAAGAACGATTCTTGGCCTGGTCATTGTCGCGTTGTTGAAGTGAGGAAGGTACGAAACACGTGAGTGCTCGGTTGTCGGGTTAGTGACTGCCGCATCATCAATTATGTCGTACGATGCTTCAAAGTAGTTCAATGCTTACACTTTTCATCTTCCACCCTTTTTATACTATTTCTTAAGAACACTCTACGCGATGAATCATGGAAACGCGTCGTGATCTGTTCCTGTAAAATGCACGCTTGCTACCCTACACCACCGCAAGATCAATCTGCGGCGTTAGTGTGACCTCAACAGCTCCGAACTTGGCAGCGGTCGTTTTCATCCAAAACGCAGAACTGCCTTCTACTGAAGTCTCTGATGCTTGGATAAATGACCATGCCATGGGAGACGGACAATAAACAATACAGCGACAAGTCTTCGGTCCCGAGCTGTTGCGTCTCATTCTTAGTGGTTAGTCTGTTCACGGCCGTCTCGCAGACTTATCATTGACCAATGCTTGCAGCATGATACAAACTCCTTACAATGGCGAGCCAAGAGTACTATCGCCAAGAGTACTATCCTTTCCCCCGAACAAATTATTACAGTCGAGATATCCAAGAGCAAAAGACATCTGTGCAATAATGCAACCTCGCCCATGTTGCTGCCCAAGACCCTCGAACTGCCGAGCCCCTTGGCTACAGACGTTGGACAACCTTGGAATTGATCTGCAAGCCACTGTCTCGATTAAGTCGGCAATTCGCCAACCCCTTCAACCACCACGCTCGGCCGACCGTCCCTGAATCGCCAACACCAAGAGCAAAAAGTGAAAATGGCTCGAAAGCGCGTGTACTGCGTAATCTGGGAATCGAACCCAGGGCTCCCCGATGGCAACGGAGAATTTTACCACTAAACCAATTACGCGGTTGTTTGATGGAAATTCACGATCTCAGAAGCGTACAAGAATGTGGTGGAGCGATCGATTGTCTCACTGACCCGCAAGTGGACTCCAGCGGCAGGTGGGTAAAAGAAAAGGCGAGACTTAGCTCAGGGCATCATAAAAGTTAGAACAGTTTACCCTAAGCTTAGTACCTAAGCAGGTCTAAGTTATTTTGTTAACAGACTTCTGCGTCCTGGTTATTTTTCGGATCGCCTGAGCGGGACTTTAACGCGGTGGACCCTGATCGTGTGCAGCATCAGGTATCAGCCGTCAAGAGCAATGACACGAAACGATTTGGTCACTTTTCAGTTCATGCAAGTTGGAATCACCTTGGAGGAGACTGATCTTCACGACAGGGCTTAGGATTCCCTCTGATTACCCCACTCGACCGAAATCAACATCCATGAGAAACTCAGGAGAATTCTCGGTTCCGGCCGAGTCAGAACCTTGAATATATGGTAACGTCGTATCAGCCTCGAAAATCATTACGAACAGAAGCAAGACTAGGGTTATGGCAGCGGCAGGCAACGCCTTGGAAGGTGCCATCCGCGGTGACACAGACCAGAAAAATGACTCCAGAACCAACAAACGAAATGGCTTGACCAATCTTGAAGCCAATCTATGGAAGCTTAGGCAAATGTGCCGATCACCATACCTTGGCCTCTCAGACCGTTGTTCTCCAGTGAACCTTATTTATGAGACCCCTGCTTGAGTCTTCAGCAGCCTGGCAGCTGAACATTTAGGACTGACGATAACGGCATATCCCTTCCAGAAATAACTGTTTAATAGACTTGGTTGTTTCACTACGATGCCGCGCTCAGGTCACAAGCAGGCCACTCGCTTGTACATGACTCGAATTCACAGTAAGCCCTGTGGCGTAGCACTTTACCGTTAGCGCCGGTATTGACGATTCTGACATTACTCGACCGCTACTGTGTACGTAATCCTGTTGAACGACACTAACCCACGATCTCTTTACCCTTTTGTCTCTAGATGCATGCCAAGTTTCATGGAGTGTCACTGCAATGTCGATACTTTGATTGAATCGTATTCGATGTTAATGGTATATGAATTCATGAATTTGGATTGCTATCAACCAGATGTTCAATCAAGAGCAATACGAGTTCATGCCAACAAAACCTTTCCAACATGTATATCATTCACCACAAGGAAACCCCATCTTCAGAACCATTTGCCGGAAACATGTTACCCAGCACGACACACGAAATGATGTGCGCAAGGCCTTTGTCATGCATCCAATGAAAGTCTAGCTCCGTCATCCTGGTACCTGGCACTCATTCTATATCCAGGGTTCCCCAGGCGGACTCTTGGATCTTCATCTGAATTCAACATCGTTTCGCTTTAGTGCGCCTCGCTGTCACTCAGCTTGATTCAGTGCGACGGCAGTTCTTCTTCTGACCCCTGTCTCCTTGTCTCTTTACGAAAATCATCGCAGATCCCCTTGGTATTACACTCTAGTCCCTTCTACCTTATGGGAAATACATATAGATGTGAGGCCCCTCCCGAGTGGGCCTCTTTTTATTTCCCGTTACTACATGCTGGATTACATGTGAAGACGGAAATACTGAGTATTATATCTTTCAGTACGAAGCATCTTGGTTTCACTGACAGTGGTGCCGACCTTCTTTCTTTCCTTTATACTATTATCAAGTTTGATTTACAATGACTGCCGAAAAGACCTTTGCACCCGACGCTGGTGTTATGAGCGCTATGCTCATCACCTTTACTGTCGCTACCATTCTTCTCATCTGCCGTTTGGTATCTCGAAAGATCACACACGTAGCCTTATGGTGGGATGACTATTTCTGTATAGTGTCATGGGTGAGTCTGCTGTCACTTATCACTCGTCTTTTATCAATATCTTACTGACTGCTTCAAGCTCGCCGCTGCTTTGTACTTTAGCTTTGCCATCTATTGTAAGTCTGCAAGTCTCTGATATAAATATCAATATACTAACCGCTACACAGGGGCTGTTGTCATGGGCTTGGGGCATGTAAAGGCAGATGTCCCCGAACCACCCGAAAGGGTCGAAGAGTACGCTCGTTTTGGTCTCTTCATGGCCGAGTTCCTCTATGCCATGTCCCTCGGCTTCTCCAAACTTGCCATTCTTGGTTTCTACTGGCGCCTATTCGGAAGTGTTGCCAAAATTAGAATTGGAATCTACATCCTTCAAGGAAGCACAATCATCTGGCTTACTATCCGAACCTTTATGACCATCTTTCATTGCGTTCCCGTCGAAGCATACTGGAACCACAACATCAAGAACGCTGTATGCGAAGTTGATCCAGCCAAGTTTATGTTTGGTACAACTTTGGTTCATTTGATGCTCGAAGTTGCTGTCTTGTCGCTTCCTGTATTCCAAGTCAA
Organism: Fusarium luffae; assembly: GCA_013184325.1. NCBI lineage: Eukaryota > Fungi > Ascomycota > Sordariomycetes > Hypocreales > Nectriaceae > Fusarium > Fusarium luffae. Next base: position 39,226 of record JABCJV010000574.1, on the reverse strand, counting down.
GACTTTGAAGTTGAGAACGGGTCAGAAGGTTGCTGTTGTTGCTATGTTTATGTTTGGTATCTTGTAAGTTACCCTGTCCTGGTTGCCGTTTCATTGCTGACTGTAGCAGCGTCTGTATTGCATCGATCATTGTCCTCTACGAAGCTTTCACTCTGGACCCCAACACAACCGAGATGGCAAGGGATATCAGAGGAGTCATCATCTGGGCAGGTACTGAATCTTACCTAGCCATCATCTCTTGTAAGTCATCATTGCCAACATATCATTGTCCTTATCTAACATTCTCAGCCTGCCTGCCTATCATCAGACCCATCTTCCGCAAGATGCTCTCTGGCACAACACTCGCCTCCAAGTCCAATTCATCCGGTCCCAACCCCATCAGTGGTCTCACAAGCAGCAAGGGCATCAAGCTTTCAAACATCAACCGCACAAAAGAGGTTGATGACAACAGTTCGCAGCGAGAACTGGCCGACATTGAAGATGGATCATCTGGCGATCCCGACTTTCACTCTTATCCTCACAACAATACCATCATCATCGCTACGGATGACAGACCTGGCAGCAACCCAAGCAATGCCAACCCATATGCCATTCAGGTCAAGAATGAAACTCGAGTTTATTATGAGTCGAATTGGAAGCAGGAGAGGGATGGAAAACGTGGTGATGTTGAGGCTGGTGATGGTGCTTTGCGTGCGGGTGTCCATTTTACTGTTACGTCTGATGGACCACGCTATTGATGGGTCAACTTTCGCTTTGTTGGTCATAGATATCCTTTAATGTCAATTCTTCTTCACTTCATTGTTATCGGTCTGTGAGCCATCGGAGTCGTGATGCGACGGCTTAGATCTGTCGGCGCGGGCGCAAATGTTCACGATCACAGTAACAATTCGGTCTCAAGTGATTGAAACGAGGTTCACATACGCTCACACACATAAACGGGAGGTCACACCGGTAATGGTAACGCTGAATGATCATTCTTGGTATTCTATCTAAACAATAACCTCCAAACCTAATCATCGCTCATCACAAAGGATATCAATACGTTCCAACGCCATTTACTCTAACCCATGTACCTAATACCCATCTCTTAATTTCCCATTCGCATGGCGTTCACAAGTCTATGTCGTGCACCTTCTCGGCGATCACTTCGTCCAGGGCTCTCGCTATAAGACTCTTGACGACCGTAACCCTCATCTCCTAGGCCAACCTTTGAGGGACGGGGAGGTGGGGGAGGAGGAGCATGTCCAGGTTGGGCCTGTTGAGCCTGCTGATGGTACACTGGCTCCCAATCACGACTGGGCTCTTGTCGGTAGCCGTTCTGGTAGGAGTCTTGAGTTGGGACGGGAGGTCGGCTTGCTCGCTCCTCTCGCTCTTGTCGTTCTTGTCGCTCATCTCGGCTGTCTCGGTTTCTACGGGTAGACTCGTGAGAGGTGCGAGGTTGAGGAGTGGGTTGTGTCTGGAGCAGTCCACCTTGGGATGCACCATTCTGGGATGCATTGTTCTGGGGAATGCTCTGAGGCGCGCCGACCTGACGACGGGTCACCTGAGGGACTTGTTCTTCGTCGTCTGTTGGGACATCATCATCTGGATCATCCTCGTATGCTCGTAGCTCGCTTCGCATAGCGAGACTAGCACAGATGGCCTTGGCCTCCTCGATGGCCTTCTTCTGAGTTTGGAGAGTCTTGCGACGCTCGCGGGTCTCCTTGTTCTCGGCAGCAATAGCCTCAATGGTGGTGTCTTGCATGCGGAGGATCTCAATAGGGTTGAAGAGACGCAGCATACCGAGAAGAAGGTGTCGCTCAACGACTTGAGTGATGACGTTTCGGGTAAAGATGCGTGCGGTAAGATCGTAGTAGATAAGCATCTTCTCCAAGACTTCTTCGGCTTCGGTGTAGGTACCGCCATTCTCGGTAGCCTCGGCGCGCCACTTGCGAAGACGCTCCTCGTACTCAGGGTCGAAGGGCTGAATCTCGAGCTCCATGTCGTCGGTAAGGCGGCCAAGTTCAGTATCGGCACTCTCATACAACTCCTTCATTCTCAGCTCGAGGAAGTGCATGCGAAGAGGATCACGCATGCGCATAGGCCAGACGTGATCGATAACATCCGCAAGAAACTCGTTGCAGATGACACCAACATTGTCCTTGTACTCTTGCGCAAGAACAGGCCAGTTTCGGGAGTAATCTTGGAACAAGATGTAAGGTGCTCGGGGGTTGGAGTCGAGAGGCAGTTCGTTACCCCGGATTTGTCGGAGAAGAGGTTCAACTTCATACTCGGCAAAGTCCTTCTTGCTGCGATCGCCAATAGCGGAGGGGAGAGGCGTACCATTTTGAGCGCCGTTTGTAGCATCACCGTTGGCACCGGCAGGAGGCGGGTTCTGGAAGGTCACCTTACGACCGTGCTGTCGGAACCGCTTTGCGAAACGCTCACTCTCATCGCGGATACGAGCACGAAGCTTTTGCGACGGTGTACCCTTAGGGCTTGACTGTCTAGCAAAGAATCGCTCACCGAATGGGTTCTTGTAATTACCGTTGACAGCAGGGGTGACAAGGTTGTTGGATGCTGTAAAGAGTTCACCCATCTGGAAACGCATCTCCTCTGGGGTATCTTTGCCAACGCCCATAGCCTTGAGTTGAGTCTCGCAGCCTTCCAGGGCTTGTTGGATCTGACGACGTAGAGTCTTGACATGCTTGCCGATGTGTCGCTGAAGTTGAGTGCTCAGCTTTGCGCGGAGAGCACCAATACCCCACATCTCAGGAGGAAGAGTTGCCCATTTTCCACGGGAAAAGAACTCGGCTTCTCGGTTGGCGCGATCCTCGGGAGTCTGCCATTGCTCGCCTGGGCCGGGGTTGAGGAGTACAAACCAGCCAAGCTTGCAGCTGTTTTCTTGATCCTTGTTGGTAACAAGCTCAATAAACTTATCCTCAAGACCGATGCGCTCAGTCATGTCGGGCTTTGTGAGGACACCGATGGTGCGTGATCCCTTGGGATCAAAGTGGCGGGCCTTTTTGAGGATAGGAGCTTGAACATAATCGTTGTTGCCGCCAATAACAGCAAGAATGATGGTTCGGGAGCTCTTCATGTATCGGTCGGAAAGGGCTTCGATGGTTTGGATGTCGTTCTCGGATTGATCACGGTTGGCGACACGAACAAGACCAGGCAAATCGACCAGAGTCAATAGTGGCATGTCGGGGCCGCTCTTCTCAACAACGAGAATGTCGCGAGCGGCAAAGCGACCGGGGATACTTCGAGGGGCAATCAATTCTGTTGCATCTCGCATCATCGCATCGAACGGTGTGTCACCAGTGACGTCGCCGCCATATTGAAGTAGACGGGCTTGGTCACTTTGAGGTCTGTTCTTGTCGGGAATGATGGAAACCTTTAGTCTCGTTTCCTTTGCTCGTCGCATGCGAATCTCTGTCGCGAATCGTGTACAGGCGCCGGCCTCGCGAGGGAAGGGTGTACCGGTGAGAGCTTCGAGGACTGAACTCTTTCCAGCGGACTGGTCGCCCACGACGACAATTTGTGGAAGTTTGACATCATCGAGCTGTGCGAATTGAAGTTTGTCGATGAGGTCTAGAAGACTGCGTTGCTCGGTAGCAAGGCCCTGGTCTCCCAGGGAAGAATCGAGTGAAGGGCGCATGTTTTGCCTAGCAGAAAAATGAGAGTCAGCGGCTTGCTGGGCGTCTTGGTCTGGAGGTATGACGAACAGAGAGCCCATTCTCTCGCAGGCAAGGTATATAAAGCTGTAGTTGTAGCAGTCGTTGCAGTGAATGTGGTGTCGTATTTGTATGTGTCTGATACAAGTTTAAATCAAGAAATGGGACGAAAAAGAGGGAATGGTTTCAGCCAGGGCATTCGTCATGGGTCATTTTATAAATGATGACGCTCGGGCTTTGATTCGTTCTTTCTTGGCTGCCTCTGCGACGGTTTGCGCGGCTGCCAAGCGTTCTTTGGGCTTAGAGGCGACACAGGTGATGCCCAGCCTTCTAGCGTCATGCCTGTCAAGCTGCGCCACACTCAACAGAAGCTCGGGGAAGTAAAGAGTTGTGGCGAATAAATGTGGCTGTGCTGGTGAATTATGATGCGACGCCACAGCAGTCTGTTGAGAATTGAGCAGGCAAAAATTTACGGGTTTTCATGTTTGCAGTTTATTTCATTGACACTAAGTTTTTGCTTGCCTTTTCACTGCCTAGGTGTCTGGGAAAATGGCTGCCTTGGCTATTACAGGTGCTGTTGTGGCTGATAAGCTAGAATGACGTAGCCCCACTACGTACGTACTGGCCGCGTCTTACACACCACATCTACGTCTTATCAATCTCAAAGAAATTCATGTCACCATCATGAAGACTCAAACGTGGGTTAATTATTCCAAGTTCAATGCCTCAACCTAAGGACTAGTCTAAAATACCATAAACCCATCAAATCATTTCGTCTCTTAGCCTGTCACCCTCCTAAACTTGGTTTGCGCTGTTGCCAGAGGTCAAGCGATAGAACTTGTTGGATGCCATTTACTCAGGGATCTTCTTCGTGGGCCAGGATATACCGAGCCTCTGTCCAAGGCGTTTCCTTTCCTCCTCCCATGTTAGTGGTCTAACCATGTTCTGATTCTCAAACCCTTTGGACAACGAAGCACCCTTGTTGATTTCAATCCCGAGAAAATTGATGGCGGGATTCTTGGGCAACTTATACCATATGCTGAAGGTGGTCGTAAACAGTACCAGGGTAAGCTTAGACGCGGAAGGATACACACGGTCTATTCGAAAATGCTGCGATGAGATGCTGCTTCTCATTTGATCCACTGCATTCATCTCACCCGGGCCTGGCTCTTGGACGTGAATCGACAAGACGACATTGGCTGGCTGGAACATTCTGCCTGAAGTTGGTGCTCCCGCCCAGTACCTATTGGTATCCGGCGACATAGGGTACAAGATCAGGGCGGGGAACGGGCAATCATGGTGTAGAAAGACTGGCAAAGTGGCCAACTTGGGAGTTTCGTCCTTCGACTCAAAATACTTGGTGGCCAACCTGTTGTACAGTGCTGGGGTACTGAGAATCTGTCCGCGGTCATGAGCGTGCTGTAGCCGATTTACCAACTGACTGCTGAATCCCGATTCACCACGTCCGCACCGCTGTTTGAAATTGCAAGCAGCGATCAACTCTTTGCCGCCTTGACATACGTCGCCTCTAGCATCGTAGCAGCAATCGAGAAGCATGAGTACATTTGCTGGAGACACGTCAAGGACATCCCTTTTCAGTTTGAAGAAGTCGATCGAATCCTGTTCTGGAATGATGTGATGTTTACCTTTGCCATTGTTGGTGCCCATGTCTTGGTCTTGGTTGAGTCCAGAATCCACGTATATCCATGTGTCGTCTTGTTTGTCCGCATTAGAGGTTCTGCCATTCGGAGAACTAGAATAGCCGTCGTTGTCGTCGATATCGTCACCTAGACTAGGCCTGATGTGAAACTGATTTGGATTACCAGTTAGCGGAATCTGGTTGAACACTATCGCCGATGTAATGCAGTATTGCCAAGCAGTCATCCCCCATCCCTTGTACAAGCTCGCGGAGCGCTTCTGCCAGTGCTTCTGTCGGTTGGTTGCCTTTCGGAATTTGGAAGGTCATGGCCTCGTAGCCGTAAAGTCTTGACAAGGCATCTCGTACGAGGTCGCTCGTACTTCCTACTTGGAGGCCCTCAGTCCCGTCTTGCTGAAAGTAGACGCATAGAGCGCGGGCGAGTCGATAGGGCTTATTCCAAGAGCGCGAACCTATGATCGCCGCCCTCACGTCTTTGGGGTCCATGTGATGTGGCGGCCAAGTGATAGACATGATGAAGAATTTGATTCGGTAGTGATGATGATGATGATGATGATAGTGAGGAAATGTTGAACTGCTAAAATCTTAGAAGAAGGGAAGCTTTTATAGTATTCATTGTGGTATTGACTTTGTCTGAGTCACCACACGTACCTCTAGACTGGACCTTTATTAGCATTTAGTTTCAGAATCTGAGATTATTATTGTGTTGCTTTTCTAGATACTTTAGGGCCTGCACCTGGGGGAAAAGCTCAAATACCAGTCTTTAGATTAATCCTTTGAAAATACCAACCTGGGTACCTGGGCACGACGCCTGAGGCAATGACCATCAAATATTCACACGGGACTGGATTTCTGGAAGTCGATCGATACCTTTCCTGAACTGATATAATGTTTGCATTTGCCTTTGTTGGTAACCTTGTCTTCGACATCGTCGCTCGCCTTGACTGGGCCTAATGTAACACTGGTTTGGAATCCCAGCAGCGACACCTATCGGTTGGAATCATGGCCGATGTGCTACGGAATTACCAAGTCGTCATCCCTGATCTCTTTTGTAGTCCATATAAATGATCTTTGCGGAAGATCAAAGTTCTGAGACGGCTCCGGCCTCGACCCGCCCAAGCGCTCACTGGGCCGGCCGACGAGGCTTCTTGGCCTGTCGTCTGGTCTGTGTACTATTAGATCAATACAGAAAATTGTGAAGCCATATATTCAGCTTATCACTGCCTTGCCCGCGGCCGCGGCCCCGACCACCCCGTTCGGAGTCGTAGGCTGACTCAACTGTCGTTACACTGGCGGGCAGCTGCTACGCAACTGGCACACAGCTGTCAGGGATTCCAAGTGTCGCATCGGGGTTATTTCTTGCCCTAGCCCTCTCGGCTGATTTTCTCCATCACCAGACTCACACGGTGATGATTCTTGTTCCTTTTGTCTGTAGATTTTCGTCTTAGCGTAATACAATGATAAATGCCGAGTTCTGCGTACCTGTTTTAGCGATGACAAGGTGTTATGGAGACTTTGTCTGCCAGACGAGAAGATTGATTTGAGGATCCGGGTGACTGATTTGGCCTCACTTGTAGATGTGTAAAGTAAGCTCCATATCCATAGACACCTAGTTAATGAAAGGAAAGAAAATGAGGGGCATTAACAGTCGCTTGGTCGTTATCTAGTTTGCTGGCACTGGCCTGGCAGTGCACGCGACTGGCAACAAGGCTGCCCAGCTAGGGCACAAAGGGGTGGGCAGTTTGTGTTTGATTTTCCGTAGCTGACTTCAAAAGTTATACTTAAGTGTGTTTCGGTGCAGTCTTGTTCCGGTGAGATAGGTATAGTGAGAGGGTTTAGAATGAACAAAAGCTAGTTATAAGTGATATCCGTTCTGGATTCCTTCTGTACGCAGGACCTCATCGAGAGTGTTATATAGCTGGTAAAAAGACTATAAATAGCGATGAAGTGTTTCTTGCAAATATACCGGTTTGGTGAACCTGGACTTTACAGCTTGTTCTTCACCTACCAGCATATTCTAGACTTCTAATAAACTGAAGCAATCTGTATTCAAGGTATTTCATAGAGTAATCAGGCTATTATGATGTACGTGAGGGATGTTCCAGTGATCAAAAGTGTGCTTTTATTAAGTATCCATTGCCGGACATCTTATCACCAGATGTGTCATAAGCAAACCCCGAGTAGTGGTACCATGTTGCTTAGAATTCGGCAGTTCAGAGTCTCGGACATCCTCTGTCCAGCTCCACTCCTCAAGATCGATCTCCATGACGCTCGAGATGAAGTCCTTCCCGGTAGGTGAGTGTTCCAAAGACCACCAATAGAGAGCGCGCTTGGCATCCCGTGAAAGGACGCGGATGTTAGGCTCAGAAACCCACTCGTCAAATGCCGGTATCAAGGAGGCATAGTTGGTGTTGGTGGATACGAGGCCGATCAAAAGAGTTCCAGATAGGTCCTCAGACTCTTTTCGAGTGACTGTTCGAGTGACTTGGACAATATCTTCCCCATCACTCATGGAGTCCGTGGATGCATCGGAAACAATCGCATCCTCGCTGTCATCACCATCTTGGACTTCCTTTATGTGACCCTTCAACAGTTCGAGAAGTTCCTGAGGAAGGAGAGTGAGGGCATCGTCGGAAGGGCTTTTGGCGCTGACAGTCCACAGACTGTCGCCGGGGTTCTTGCGAGAAACGAATTCGCAGACAGGTAAATCTTCATTGATTTCCATGAAGAAGTAAGGGTCCTGATTGCGCTCGTAGTGCGCAATAGCAGCAGGGAGCCATTTGAAGATATGGTCTTCCCCGAACAGTTTCAGAAACTCTTGGTTCCCGTCCACGAACCTGCAGCCGAGATTATCTCGGGGGCCTGGAACAGTGATCAGTTTCATTAGGCTTGACTGATATTGGAGCTGTAGGGAGGAAAGATACCTTTTTGTTCTGGAGATATGTCTTGAGAACAACCCAGTTTACACAGGCAGTCTTCTCCTCCATAGCAGTGTTTGGGAGAGGCATGTTGAGGAGTGGCCGAGGTGTGGTAGTCTGTGGCAGGATGCTGCTCAGAAGAGCTAACCAGAGCGAGTGAAAGCTTGACATCTATCGGCTGATGGAAATATTGGCATTCTTTTAGTGAGAAGGTATTAACAGGTCGTTGAAAAGATGGAGGTGCAAGATGTTGGAAAGGGAGGAAATTGCTCTTGTGCTTCGTGCAGGAGGAGGGATGTTGAGATCGAATCAGGCACCGACAGTTTGCGACAACAGACTCGGAACTCATGTAGCAAATCAAAACCAAGCAGTAGCCTGGCTTCCAGGCTGCCAACATCTTAATCACGAGCGGAGAAGATATTTACGGGAGCAGACTATCCTTGCACTTGCTGGCACTGGCACACAGCTGGCACACAGCTGGGCATATAGCTGCCGGTGATCCCAAGTACAGATTGCGTTCCTTGCCCTAGCCCTTTCAGGTGACGGCTAGGTGCTTTAATCTCGCTCTTTCCTTTTTTTCTCTTTTTTCTTTTCCCTTCCTCTCCATCACCAAATTCATCACGGTGATGATTCTTTCCCCTACCACCAAGCCTTCCCCCGTCATCAAGCAATCAAAAGAGATTTGATCTTTTATTTCTCTTCCCTCAACTTGATTTTCATCGATCTTGACTCTTCCCCATTCTGTGCTCATCTACAGTCCTCTCTCAGGTACGTCTTGTCCTTGGTGCCATGGCAAAAGACATGACTAATCATTCTCCAGACTGTTGCCAGTACATTCACCCTCAACATGGCGCAATCTTCTGTTGATCATGAGTCGGTTCTCGCTTCTTTATCCGAGCCCGAATGCGTCACTCAGACCCTTCGAATCACCCGTCAGGAAGCTCTTGACAAAGGAGGCGATTTGATCTGCACCATCTTGCGTGAAGATGTAGAGCAGACCGCCCTCGAACCCCACATCAAAGACTGGCTAGATGTCCATACCTTTTGTGTTATCCCTATTGATGTGAAACGCAGAGTCATTTGGTAGTACCAAAACTACTCCCAAGCTTCACCTGAACTCGGCTGCTTTTTGGCCATATTGAATGAAGACGTCACTGAGACTTCCTGGGAAGAGCACGTTCCACGACCGAACAAGGAGATCTTGCTTTCCGATCTTGCCAAGCCGTCACTTGATATCCTTAAAGACATGATCCGACATCTTCCCCCAAGTTCAAAGCAGCAGAAACTCCGGATCAAGCACTGCATTCGCGATTTGAATACCATCTTGGATTTCTTTGATCGCCAGCTGAAGTGGCAGGCACAGTCCGAGAAGCGGCAAGCCGACTTAGCCGCCTCCCAAGAGGCGAATTTGGCCAAGCTTGTGACCGACCTATCTGAACGAGTCCGTCGTCTTGAGGATGTTGCCGCTCACCCTTCTCCTACTGTCGATCCCTCAGCCATCCCGTTGGCCACTCCAGATATCGAAGTTGCCATGTCCAATGCGATCCGCGGGTTCAGACCAGAGATCTGCCTCAAGTTCCGCCGTGAGCTCGAATACCAGTCAAATGTCTCGAACAACAAGATCCAGAAGCTGAAGACCTTGTATGCTGAGCTTCGACGAGACAACATTGCTATTCCCCAAGAGCTTCATAACGTGGCCGCTCGTCTTTATACACCCCCGACCAACTTTAGGAGGTCTTGTATGGAGAATAGCTTGAGAAACTCCTCCAGACAGATGCGTCGAAGCTTCAGGAGATGATTCGTGTTGTCGCCTCTGGTACTTCGTCGGGTTTTTGAAAGTTTTCAGTCACCCTCACCTTTTTGGTACTATGTTTGGATTGCTTTGGTCTCTTATGATGCTTAGGCTCTCAACCATACACATCAACATGATGGTTCAGTATTGGCGATCTGATAATTGTGAGCTCCGGACCCGCGTCAATACTTGGACTTGCCGTCTTTATCGAGGAAGAATTTCGTCCGGTTTGTCTTCCTCAAATGAAAAGTTATCATAGTTTAATTGAACATTGAAACATTGAAATTTGGCTTGCGTAGTCACAGTGATTTGACGAGTTTATGACCGTTTGGACCAGCCCTTGAGCCTACATCTGCAGCAGGTGGTCATTTCAGTGTGAAACTTGCATCCTTGTTACGATTTGCCAATGCTTCGGGCATCAATCATCGCTTTGGTGTGTCGGCAATCGCGGGTCATTGCTGCAAAAATGCAAAAAGTGTGGTAAAGGTGGAATTTAACCACCGAAGTTGGACGAACAGGGAATCGAACCCTGGACCACTCCCATGCTAAGGGAGTATTATACCACTAAACCATTCGCCCAGTGAATTGTGGAAGATGTGAGTAGAATTTTCACTCTATGTCGGTGGTTTGTGAGAATTGGTGATAGTTTGGTGGAGTTGAGATTAGCAGAGTGGGTAAAGTGCATGGTGGAACTGCCCGGGCCCTGACTGGTTGAGCTTATGTCTACGTGGGGCTGAGCGATCCAACCTGTAATGAGGTCTTTGGGGGATTGGCGAAACTGAGCCGCCATTGCAACAGAGGCCCCGAGCCACCCCGTGCTGCGACTGCCGATGGCGGGGTTGAGGTTGATGGGAACAGGCAAAGCAGCAACGACGAGACGGCGAACAAGAACGCGGGAGTTGTCGGCATTGGCGGGAGTAGTGGGGTTACTACGGGAGTGTTAGCCAGCGGGGGCACGATTGAACTGCGCCACAAGGCGTCGTTCACCAGCCACTTTATGCCATCCTGACACACTCTCAAGTACGTTTACTCTTCACCCTAAATCAAAGGGACCATTTTCTGACATTATTTTCTACAGGTAGGCCCTCTCAACTTGTAATTTGCTTGAGTACTGTAGAATAGAGACGTTGATCGAAGTTGGATTTGCCATTAAGCGCGAGTGGCGGAACAAAGGAGCAGCTTTGGTTTATTCATACAACCCAGAACGTCTGAGTGCGTTGGAGCTACTTGTTCGACACAATGCCACGATCTAATATGCGAGTAGACAAAGGATAACGGCCGAGCCGAAGACTCCAAGCTGGTAGAAAGGTCTTCGCCAAGTCGAGGCTGAGAGACTCGACATCATATGCTGTCTCTTTATCCACGAACAATGCGTTCTCTCAGATAGAAATCAAAACATGAAATGGCTACCTGACCAAGGTTTAGACCATAGAAGTAAGTTTAGAATATCCTTATATTTCTTAGTCTTCTCTATCCTAAACTTTGTTTCAACTCCAATCTTACCTATACCATGATTGTGAACCAGAGACACGTGATCACCTTCATGCACCTCTCTCCAAGTGACTACGGTCCACATAGGAGTGTCTGTGGATGCCACGAACGGTATCCATCCCGAGAGAACTTCTCTCATGACACCAATCGGAAAAGGCTCCTGGTTCTTATCCTTACAGGCTCCATTGTGGCAGATCATCGCTGCAGTCATGTCTTGGGTTGCATCGCCAGGGTACTTATGTCGGTGCCATACATCAGGCAGATAGGTTAAATGTAGATCATTGAGAAGAGGAATAAGCAAACAGTAGTACTCTCAATTGTGCGGTTGTATCTAAAGTATTTTAACATGATTTAGACTAATATGTATATTTAAACGAATGGGTATATTGAAACAAATAGGTATATTTAAAATTTTAGGTACCTATAACTCTAACTAATACAAATTCGTTTGGTATATTTAATAGCAGTATATTTAACTGCAATATTTCAGTTTATGAAAGCCAGACAAGAAGCAAAGTCACGGTTTCAGAATAGTGGCAAGGTCGACGTCACCAAAGCACAATTCAAGATCAGTGAAGCGAGTTCGCAAGTTTATGATATTCAATCAAAGCGAGAGTCCTAATTACTATTGACAATCTTCCGTCGAATCGTAGACACTTATTCCATCCAAAACATCCACTTAAGCGACCTCCTTGGTCTGAACCTCGGTCTGGTGCTCGTCCTTGCCATCTCCAAAGTGAATCTGCTTCTCGACAGCGGCGGTGGCCTTCTCGTTGTACTTGTCGTCCTCGAAGAGGAAAGCAAGTTCCTCCAGGGTGCGGCCGCTGGTCTCGGGGTAGAGCCAGTAGACGATGCAGAACTCGAAGAAGATCCAACCACAGTAAATGGCAAGGTACTTCCACTGGATGGCGTCGAGAGCGATGGAGTTGACGTTGGTGGAGAAGAAACCGGCGAGCTTTCCGAAGATTTGCTGAATACCGATACCACGGGATCGCATGGCATAAGGCCAAAGTTCGACAAGGTAGGCTGAAGGTGTTAGTGAATTTCAAAGATGGGGCATATGAGCTTGAACTTACTGTAGGTGAGGGCGTTGTTTCCAATGTTGTAGGTTGGCGAATAGGCAAAGTAAAAGAACAAGGCGGCGATACCAGCAGCGTTGTTCTTTTGGCCCACGGGAGTTGCTTGGATTTGCTGGAGCGAGACAGTAATGGCGATGAATACGAGCAACATGAGCGTGGCTGAAAGCATGTACATGTGTCGACGCTTGAAACGAGGGACGATGAGAGCAATGATTGTGGCGTTGATTAAACTCCAGCAAGCGAAGGAAAGGTTGATGCGGGTCTTTGTCCAATCGTCGGTGAATCCCATGAGTTCGAAAAGCTTTGAAGAGTAGTAGCTCATAAGAGTGTTACCGGAAAGCTGAGTGAAGAGACCGATGAAAATGGTTACGAGGAATCGGCGACGCATACCGGCGGTTCGGACAACCTCGAACCAGGACTGCTTGGAAGCCTCCATCTCGGCCTTGATGGTCTCACGGATCTGTACGATTTCGGCTTGGACGAGCTGGGAGTCTCGGTCACCCTCGGCGTGGTACTTGATGAGAACTTCGGCGGCCTCTTCGGTGCGGTCCTTGGAGATGAGGAAACGGGGAGACTCGGGGAGGAGGCTGGAGTTGTTAGTCTAGAACCGCGTTTCACAGCTGGATCACTTACAAAACAGTGGCAATCTGGATCAGAGATGGGCAGATCTGGAGCAGGGAAGGAATTCTCCAAGCCCAGTTGGTCTTGATCGAGGTGGTGCCCATAGCAATAGCAGAAGCGAGGATTTGACCAATAAAGTAGGAGGAGTTGAAAAGAGAGGTCAGAGTAGCACGCTCCTTGGGGTAACCCAACTCTCCGATGAGGGCGGCGCCGGAAATAATACAGAAGAGAATACCAGCTCCGAGAATCATACGAGCAACGATGTACATGCCAACTGGAGGATATCAGTGACTGAGCGATATTGGACTCTGAATTTCCTACCGTGCTGTGCGAATCCTTGGATAAGGGCACCAACAACCATGATGAGAGAGCCGAGCATAATGGACCATCGTCGACCGTACTTTTGAGCAAACCAGGGGGCAACTGGGACAGCAAAGATGGAACCGAGCTGGTAGCAGGAGTTTACGAAACCAAGCAGACCAGGTTCGATCGCATATTTGCCTTTATCGTCCATTCGTCCCCCACCAAGATCTAGATATTCGTTAGCTGGGAGTAGTCGAATGTTTCCTGTTGATCATACAGTGATGGAAGGTCTGCGAGTATTGCAGAGTATTGATGAGCTGAGAATCGAAACCAGAGGTCATCTCAACACCCATACAACAAAAGAACAACCAGACGTAGAGGATTCGAAGATTGGGCTTCTTGTACCATGGCACCTTATCCTCATCGACGAGGCGGGTGACGATGGGATCGGCGGCAGTACCAACATTGACCATCGTGACGGTTTGGGTATCGACTCTTAGGTTGTAATGAATGCAATGCAGATGCAAAGGGCGTGGACCGCTCTACTGGTAAGACAGTAGCAGTGGACAGTCAGTGCTGGAGAAGAACTGGAACCAACAACGAGGAATTTTGATGGGGACACTGCAGATCATATTATATAGCCGTCTCCCCCAGGTTTCCCCCGGTTAGATAAGATACAGGGAGCAAAGCTGTAGCGTAGCATGGCTAGAAACTACTGCTGCCCTAACGGTTGGATTTCCGAAATCTCCGCACTCACCAGTCGTCTGGGGTAAAACGTGGAGGTTCCGCACCGAAAACTTGCTTTGACCGCATGTCGGGGTTGCATCGCGGTGTATGATTCTGTAAGTCTCTGTCAGCATTTCGCACCACACCAGAAGAAACGATTCGTCCGCGTAACGTTTACCCCGGTCGGTCGACTCTCACCCGAAAACGGATTCTCGCCCCGAAGAGAGGAGACTCGGGCAAACTCAAGTACGGTTAAACGGACCGGCTGATGGAGGGAGTGGAGATGTGATGGCTGATTGGTTTATGCTTATGCTTAAAACCGCTGATCATCCCGTCTTTGGTTTGGTCGCTGGGATATGCCAGATCTAAAACTGTGTAGCACCTGACGCTCTACCGAAATTGCGGGGTTAGTCTGGAGACTGAAGATGGAGAAGGAGCTAGACGAGGCTCTACTCCGACTCCGACTCGCAATTGCTCCATCAGAATTAGGCGAGGAAGGAGCTCAGACGATGATGACTAAAGTATTGAACTCTGAACTTTAAAGGGTAGGAACGGTAAAATAACCGGCAAATTACCAGCCACTCCAAATATCATAATAAACTTTGACAGCGTCAATGTCCATCACCAACTCACAAATTCGTGCAGAATTCTGGAAGCCAAGAATCATAGGGCGTAAAACATTGAATTCTTACATCCAACAGGCTGCATCAATCTCCAAATCCCCTGTCTTCAGCTCATCAACCATTCACCTGGGAAACCCTTAGTCTAGGTGCATAGTCTACCCGCTCTTCAGGCTAAATAGCTTCTTTGAAACACCCGGACAGACGCAGGTATTTATTGCCTTGGCACTCCCAGTCAATACCCTGGGAGGGTTGACAGTGAGCCCTCCTAAACTACAAATGGACGTGAGATGACTGCACGGGTATACTGTCTACTGGGCTTGCCATTTCCGGATGAATCCTTTGAACGAAACGAGACTTTGCCATGTTTAAAGATGCAGTTTTCGTCCCTTGGCTCAATGTCCTTTTGATCGGCCCGAAGGGGGTCATTCCTCCAGAAGCTGTGTCCAATGAAGGAGGATGGGTTGTCACAAAAGGGTTCATTTATACGAGCGTGATAGGTGGTAAACGACGGAAAGAGGCCAGACCATTCCAGTTCGTGGTGCAGTCTGGGGATAAAGCTTGGCGTTTTTAAAATCTGGGGAAGTACGGTCTGAGTAGTCATTATGGAGTCTTTGATGAATGGTCGTGTGATTCAAGTGGCGTTTATTTGTCTGCTGAATCCAGCATGTTGGAGCGCTCAACAAATGGTATCATTTCGCGACTTTATCTCAGCTTAGACTAGCATTTTTGTTTCTAGATTCTCGTATTCCACGTGCTAGACGAGATGTCTTTGCTACGTAGTAGCTATCCAGTGCTCACTGAGTCAGGTGAGATGTGTTGTTTGATGAAGTGATCCAGGGTAATCTTACGGCGGTGCTTTGTGCAGCGTACATAGTAGCTTCTAAAATTTCGCCTGGTATACTTAGGGCGTGTGGTCTAGGGGTATGATGTTCGCTTCGCATCTTTGCTGCAACTGCGAAAGGTCGAGGGTTCAATTCCCTCCTCGTCCAGCTTTTTGACGTTTTGCATCACAGTCAGACGCAATGTGATTGAAACGAATCCATGTATGTTCTTGTTCCTTTTTGTCAAGCACGAACATGTTCACCATTCTAGCAGATGCCTTTGTAACATTACAACCTACAACAAACCTGACATACAGATCACAAGGTCACGCCCAGAATCAAAACGCCTCACAACAACTCTACATATGGAGTCATGTTTTTAAACGTTACACCCGCTTGAACTTTGATTCCGCTCCGGCTATGTCCTCTGCGCTGTCGACTTGCATTGTCTTTCCGTGTCAACCATCATGGTAATATCAATCCAAGCCAGTATTAACGAAGACCGGCAAACTTGATCACGACTTGCTTGCCCTCGACCTCAACACTCGTCCCGAATTCACTCTCTCACTGGACACCGCCGCCTCATCATTATTCTCCTGAGAAGATCATTCCTTATCGGAAGGAGGTGGTGAAAATGGCTACAATTCCTTCTCAGGACCCCTCGCCTTTTCCACCAATTTCATTACAAGAGCCCATAGACGTTCCTCCAATTTCCTCTGTTCATCCCTTAACTCAGACGTTTCTTGGTTTTTCAACTCTCTCTGTTTATCCACATCTTCGCTTTTGCTGTATTCTAAAGCAGATGGCGAAGATGGCTGCAATTCCTTCTCAGAACCCCTCGCCTTTTCCACCAATTTCATTACAAGAGCCCTTAGACGTTCCTCCAATTCTCTCTGTTCATCCGTTGACCCAGACACTTCTTGGGGGTTCAACTCTGTCTGTCTCTCCACATCTTCCTTTTTGCTGTGTTCTGAAGCAGATGGCGAAGACGGCTGCGATTCCTAATCGAGAGCCCTCGCGCGTTCCTCAGGACTGGAAGGAGGCGGTGAAAGTGGCTGTAGTTTCTCTTCGAGACCCTTCGCGTATTCCTCTAATTTGGCCAATTTATCCATCAACTTAGATATTTCTTGGTTGTTCAGCTCTATCTGTCGGTTCGCCGCTTCAGTTTGTTTTTTGTTGTGTTCTGCGAAATCGTGCTCGAGTCCCAGGCGCGTCTCAGTCTTGCCAATTAGAGCTTTACGCTCTTCTTCGCTTTCTTCTGTCAGAACAGGCCGAGTGCATAAATCTACCAATCTTTCTACGTCCTTGTAAACATCTTCTAGGCCGGGCGTGACATTCTCTGTGCTTGACTGAACCTGTCCTTGAGGAAGCACCTGTCCTAAAAAGGACAAGGTACCTTCAATACCAGGATTTAGAACTTGTCCTGGAGCCTGGCGATGAGCTGAAGATGACTGTGATTGGGGTGTCTCTGTGCTCGGTCGAGTTCGTCGTGGAGGAGGTATCTGTCCTTGTCGCGAGGAAGACATCGTCGAGTGTGTCGTAGAACAAGCGGTGTTGTTGTAAAATACTATGATTCTGCTTGATAACTAGGAACTGTTGAATAAACAGTTAACAAAACGTTGGTGTTGATGAATATTTCAAGATTCGGGGCACTTACTGCTGTGTGTCTCACCCCCAAATAGTTCAGATGGCCGGTCGCGACTGAATGAAGAAGGAGCAGGGAAGGAGGAAATCTTGGGAAGTTGAGCAGAAGCAGGAGCCATGCTCCTTTGATGTCGCTCGGAATCCTAACGAGGCATCGTAGAAACTATATCATTGTGTCAAGGAAAGTTAGATGAGAGGCTCCTTTCGGTTATCAGCACTTATCTGTAGAACAGCAGACTGTGAAGATGAACTTCACCTTGACTAAATAGTAAAGTTACAGAAAGCACGTTGTCGCGTTTAATTCGCATGGTCCTTCTTAATTCGCGATGTGATGCGGTTCAAGAAGGTCCGATGCACATAAGGAATTTCAGAACGAACTATGGCTTGAGATCCATAGCTTTTGTTCACTCTGAACCTTATCAATTTAACTTCCTGAAGATGCTAGGTTGTAAGGAAGCAGGCTTGAGGTCGATCCTTGATTTTGATTAAAGGAAACTAAGCAGACCGCGAGCTTGTTTGTCCCGTTGATATAACTTTCGTTGATGCAATGATAGTTTCTGCAATACCCTCCTCAGGGCCTTCTACGACATTATAAAAGCATGGCTCTTCAACTTCCAACTGTTTTTGCCCCTACTCTGTCTTCAGTCATTTGCGACCGACCGTCCGGCATATTTAGGTGATTGAAATACATGGTAGTAAGTGCCTTGAAACTATCATCCATACCAAAGTTTGGCCAACGTCTTACTCAACAGTTTCAACTTACCAAGGCGAATACCAGTATCTTACAACAACACAACTAAGATTCCAACATGTCTTCCTCCCAAGAAGGAGGTGCGCCTCCTCCACGAGACAATCAACCGGGCAGAGATACATCACAATCACAACAGCCTCCACTAAACCCGCCCGCGATTCCCGACGAAAGATGTATGGGCAGCCTAAGACCTGTCTTCAACGATATACTGAGGCTGGCTCGGTTACTCAGCCAGTCCGGTCCCACAGAAGGAAACCGAAGACAGCGCGATGCTATAATTCGAAGAATCAGCCTGCGACTATGTCTCCATTTGGACCATTTAAACTACTACGACGAACGAACAGAAGATGCAGGTCGAGGACAGGAATCGAACAACCGAGAGATGGCTGAATTGGTGAATGAGATCAGGAGATTGGCGGAAATAGAGAGGCATCTGTTGTGGTTAATGAGGGTGATATCATGAAGGTAATTTCTCAAGCATCCAAGAGTAAAGCAATGGAAGGGGCCTACATAAGTTATAGAGTCTCACGGCGTTGAGGGCATAGCTTCACAATGGCCGCTTTAAGTATAAGAACACCGTGCAATTGATCATCTCATTGGCCCTGATCTGAGCTTTCAGCTAAGCTACTTGCAAGACTATCATCCTTCAAGGACTTTGAAGATATTAACACTTTCCACAGGGCATCGTGACTCCTTTGTCCACACATGACTACTTGTAAGACATTATGCACTATAAACACTTAAGAACCCATGAAACCCCTCCGCAAGCCCCAGTCTGCCAGAAGGCAGATAAGGCTACACTGGCTTTGTGTCACCAAACCGAACAATAACCTTCAGACAAACTTGAAATCGACAGTGCCAGTCGAGGAACACCTGCCTGCCGCCTTCACGGACGAGGATCTCCTCCTCATCGCTGGATCCGCACATCTCCTCGTCTCTTATGCTCTAAGCGGCCAATTCTGCCAACACTCAACCTAGTCCTTTAGTCCAAGGACGGGAGGCCAATCGAGGCCTTCTGGTTCCCAGTACGTCTTCCAGATCATGTAGAAGCTTGCCGTCGCTGGGTCAACTGGCAGGACGTCGCGGTCGGCGTCGTACTCGTCCTGCAGTTGCGGGAGGTGTAGCCAAGTTTGATCGTTCTTCATGATCTCGGTAAACCTGTTGGACCATGGGAAGCCAGTGATGAGGCTTGAATCGTACGTGATAAAATTGCACCACTCGTGCAACAACACGTACCAAGGCGTCCCTGTCTTCAAGGGAGGCTTGTTGGCTCGCTTGACAACGGACCATATCATCTTTTGCCTAGGAGACATGTCCCTAAAGACATGGCAGTTGGAAGGGAGGTGGTCTAGCGAGTTGCAAATAGGGCAACCATCAAGCTCACCCTCACCCTCTGGGACATTGACGATGCAATCGATGAGAGCATGTCCTCCTCTGGGGCAGAATGGACAATCGTCTCCTTCCTTGGGAGGATAATCTGTCTTCTTGGGCGCCACAAGGCGCGCCAACTGACCATTTGCAACACGACCAGTATTCCTCAAGACGCGAGACTCAACCTCGTTCTTCTTGACAGCATCAAACTTGTCGGGGTCCTGTATGAACATGGTCCAGCCAATATCAGACGTGCCCGCCTCGTGACTGAGGTGATGATACGCCTTCATCATGCCCTGATTCAGGGTGTGTTCATCAGGCGCCACTCCCCAGAATCCTGGTGGGTAGCTTGGGGTGTACCAATTGGCACGACCGTCGTCGCCAATCTGCGTCGGGACGAGCTTGTATGCAACGTTGCCGATATGATCAGCCGTCTCATGCATCTCAGCTTCCCTGACCAGGCGAGGAGGGGAACGGATAGAAGTTGAACCTTCCTCCGAGTCGCTTTCGCTACTGCCACCACGGCTGCTTGAGTCGCCGCCGTGGGGAGTCGTCTCCACCATCTCAGCTTCATCGACCCTGTTTGGCGTGGAACCCAGGACGGAACCTTGCTCAGAGTCGCTTCCGCGAGATGGGCTGGACGATTCAGACCTACTGCCACCGCTGTTGCCCAGGCGGCCACTGCAGGGAGTTTGGTCCAAGGTTGCAGTCCCGCGATCGGATCGCGTAGACTGAGCCGGATAGGGCTCAGATCGACGTGTGCGTCGATTGCCGCTTGACTCTTGTCTCTCGTTGTTTCGAGGCATTTCGAAAAGTGAATCGTAGTTGTGGTTTGTGGAGAGAAGAATTTCCAGAACGAAAAAATGTTTGTTTGTGCGTACCTAGCCTTGATCCTATGTGCGCTGCCTGCCTGGCACTGATGCCGGCCGTTTGCACTGCCAGTCAAGTGCCAGCGCAGGCAAACTGAATATAGGCATCCATTATCTATTCCCCGGCGCTCCCAAAAAGAAAGTAAAAAGGAAAATCTTTCTCTAACACATAAATCTTCGGAATACGGCAGTAAGTATTTCTTTACCTTTAAGAAATTTATTAACATTATCTAGGTGTCGAAGAATGAGCTACGACCTCCGAGAACAGTACGATCCCAAGGGACTCCAGGTTCACGTGGTGGCTGACAGGCTCCATGCTCGGTATCCCATCAGCGCGTGTGAGATGGAACTTCCCGGCTTGGACTGTCTGGTAGTGGCCCTTCGCTCTATCTACGGTCGCGTTGTGCTTGGAGATCAAATCAACTTTCGCTGGATGGATGAGTCGGAGAAAAAGAACCCGATACTGGGCTACGCCTGGCTTTCGTTCGGCCTTGAACCAACTGTCCTTGACGAAGCTGCCGGAAAAAGGAATAGAATGCTCCAATCTTTGGATTTCTCCGCCACTTCCTTTGAGGACTTCTGCAACTCTGCTCTCATGAATGAAACCTTCTGGGTCAATCTTGAGTTCCGTCTTTACCAGTCTTTAATCAATGTTGAGACTGGTGAGAAAGTCAACTGTACTCCGGCCGAAGTAGCTCGCCTCAGCCTTCTGGAGCTCAATCTGGCCAAGAACCCCGATTTGACTTTGGAAAAGGTTCTTGAAAGTTCCTTTGGGGTATTCACCTACGAGGATCAACGGGTCTTGTTTAGGCCAAGCCGTCCACTCGTCATTCGGCTGTCTTACCAGCCAAATCTGGACCCTTCGGAAAGTCTCAACATTGGCGCTCTCCGAGTTTTGCATCTTCCTCGCTGGAAAATTGACCCAAGCTTTGCGGGCACTCGATACATCGGGGATGGATATGATGAATACTCATTGATGGTAGTTGTCCGTTTGAAGGACGAACATCACCCTCAGGAGTATGTACGAACATACAATTCCTACGGTGCCCACATCGTGCCCGAGTACATACCAGAATTTTTCGTGGACGACGAATGGTCGATCAAGGACACCCCAGGAAGATACATGATCTTCTACGCATTGAAGGCTACGAAAGACCTGGAAGACCCAAGACGATTCCCCGAGGTGGCAGTTCCCGTCATCTCCAAAGAGGAAAGAGAAGCACTTTCAAGAATCGACAAAAAGTTCAAGAAAGCTACCTCGGGAGGCCGTTGGGAACGACCACATCCCCCACCCAGGATGGAAGTCGCCGAAACTCATAAGGATGTAGGTCAAAGTAGCGGATCTGCCCAACCTCCACTCAGCTCAATGCCTGATGAGACAGGGAGTCAAGCTTCTCCCAGCCCGAAGCCTCATGAGTCGGAGGTTCGAAGAGATAGTCGTCGAAGCCCAGCACCTGGCAACTAGGCATGCCATTCTTTGACATCCCAGTCCCCCACCAAGGAACCGGCAGCAATAGCCGGTTTAGAATCACTCGTACCATTGACCATATGGTAGAGTTGTCTACGTCAGGTGAAGTTTATTAACAAAGGAGATCATACTTTTGCGACCCACGATTTCAAAGTTTGAGGAAATCGCTGTCCAGAAACGCGTAGCCTCAAATCATGACCTCCTAAAGGCTGAGCCTTCTGAGCCCAAAACAAACACCAAGAACAATTGAATTCATTTGATGGCTATTCACTTTGCGTCCAGGTACGGCATTCAGTTGTCTCCTCTTCAGTTGCACCAATTGACTCCGATGATAAGTTTGCTCAGAGAGGGGTAATCGCAGGAGATGATATTTGTCGCGGGGGTCAAGGGAAATCTCATCGTTTTGGAGTCGGCAGAAGCAACCTCTTTGAAGTCTCAGCTATTAATACCATGTCTCCTGTTAAATTCCTCTTGACGACTCTGTGATGCATATGCTTTGGTCAATCTGGAAGGTAGTAAGCATGCTGAAGGATGATCTCCATCTTAAATTAACGGTCTAAGAGACGGAATAATTTGACCAGTTTAGACCAGCTTTGGGCTACCTTATTTGCGTGGTCTAGTCTAAATCTTAGAGGACACCTTTTCTGTCACGCACCTTACCCCATAATCCTCTAACGACAGCCCAGTGATCCGATTGGTGCCCACAATCAACCACATCCTTGGGCTGAGCCATGTCAAGGCAGCGGTTTTCTCGCATCCATGATTCGACGCCCTAGAGCCAAGCATTGGCAAACCAAACAACCCTTGCGACTTTGAACAACAATGACGTTGTGATCGCCCAGCAGTTAATAAGCGGCTCTGCCTCGCTTATGCTGATGCGACCTGTAAGACTTTCGCTGACTGGACTAGCTCCCAACTTTCCCGAACACTCATCCACGATGTTGAGGAGATGTCTACGAACCAGAACAGTCCGTACGTCACGACCCGTGAACAAGCGGTCGTAGAAGCATGGAGCCAGGGTTTCAACGTCGGAGCTATTGTCATTCTGATTTTGCTGGTTCTATGCAATTATCGCAGGAAAACGCTCCTGCATAAGCTTATTCTTGGTGAAGTATGATCGCCCTTTGTCCCCACAAGACAAGTCTGACCGTTGGAACTAGTTACTGCTTGCGCTTGGACATGGCTTCTTTGCATTCTTCGAAGAGCCCGAATATGGATGGTATTGTCTGCGCGCCATCGATGATAAACACAGCTGGCTAATTCATTCAAGGATCCTGAGCAGCACCGCGACTCTGCTATATATATCTTACTTCATTCACAACCTTATTGCTTGGCTAAAGATCCGACCGTTTCTCCCAAAATGGGGCGCAAGAGGCTTCATCATTACACTCCTCATGGTTCAGCCATACTGGGTCCTCGAAACCTGGGCAAATTTTCAATACCATAACCATCTCGGGAGCCGAATCTTTGATACTACACGATTACTCGAACCATTATTCAGAGACCCTTGGTGGGTATTCACTACCGTCAAGTTGGTCATGGCTATCAGAGAGAACTACGAGTTTACGATTCCTGGTCTAGTTCGTACGAGCCCGCGATTTGGAATTATGCTTCTCTGCCTTCTACTTTCCATCATATTCTTGGTCACGGATGTTATCTTCATGATTGTTGTATCGAAAAGAGGAGGAATGAATCCATTCTGGAAGGCAAGTCTCATTTGTGACTTCACTATGATCCGACTAACTGGTCAACCTTAGCTTGCTCTCGTTTTCAAATGCGCATCCGATGTCATCTTCCTCGACGACTTCAAGAGTGTACTGGACCGAATTTCGGAATCAGCGATGAGAAAAATCACCACCTTCGAATACCGAGACAACACCTCACCATCGCTACAACAACCTGGATCCGAACGAAAGCAGTCACGATTTGGATCATCTCCAAGAGCCGAGATGGGATCGATACTGCGGCCGATGGGCTCTCGAGACGATGGGCATTATGAGTTTGCATCCAATTTCAGTCAAGCTTTTGTGGAGGACGGAACACAGAGGCCATGGCATGAGGATGATTTACGAAGGATGAGCACACACTCGCCACGCTGTAGAGGCGAATCTGAGGATGCCATGTTGCCGATAGAAGAGGTGAGTACTGGGAAAGCAATTCAAGATTCATATCGCTAACCTCGAGAAAGACTGAACGACCAAGACGACTACAGGACATTCCTATGGAACCGGTCAGAGCGCGGACACGAGACGATCAGACACATTGAGATATTCGAGGTCTTTGAGGGGTATCATTATTGAAAGGTTAAAAGCTTGTGATTGTTGGATTAGTGGTTAAAATCAAAAGAATATCCGGCTTTCATTCCGGTTCAAGGGTTTATCCAGCCCATATCTAAATATGATCCTGTTTCCCTAATTCCAATGCAATATTCAGCATACTACTTGGCCACCAAGTTTTATCTGGTCCAGAAGACTCATCCGGTTGCCGACTCATGTATTTTGTAACTTTCGCCAGTTCGCACTCTCCAATTCCGCCGATCCACCAAACGCCGTCCAACAACATGACCAAGACAAGCCAGTGAGCAAAGATTTCCATAGTAAGGCGAGAAGTGTCGGAAGGAATCCCACTGTCACATTGGATCCCTTCGTCGGGGACGGTATCTGGGATGTTGTCAAATGTTGATTGCACGATGCTCAGATATTCTCGTGGTACGCGGTTCAGGAACCACATAATTGTTCGGCGAAGTGGCTTTGGTGGCGTCGAAAAGGTTACTCGGGCCATATAGTTCCGTAACCAAGGCGAGACATCCGAGAGCTGGCTCAATGCTGCCCAGCCATATTCCAAGTCCGGTTGTTCTGAGGATGTAGCGCAGCTTTCATCGTTCGGCGCGAACAACTCGCTCATGATATTTCTCAGGGCCTCCAGAGCAACAAGACAAGGCTGTAGCTCGCCATCATCTCTCGAAGTGTCCCAAGAAGATGCCAGATGCATAGAAAATTGTAGTGTCTGTGCCTTTGTACGTAATTTCTCAAGTGCAGAGCCGGATGTAGCAGCGATAATGGGCATGAGCAGCTTCTCAGTCCGTTCAGTTGGTCCGCTCTCAGCCATTGGGACAAGCCCACTTATTGGCTGATTTAAAGTTATTGCCGGAGGGCTAGTCGCGAAATCATCGAGAAGAGTGAAATCTTTGGTGGAGTGAAGAAGGCCGGTATATGCCAGATGGGCAGCGCGAATGAGTGTCATCCAGTGCAGCTGCGCTGGTGGCAGATTCGTACAGTTCTCGTTCTTGTCAATCAATGCTTTTGACAGCTTGATACGAACAGCGTGATTCGCTGTTGCGTACAGAACCATGAGCGGAGCATTCGCTACGACATGGTCGTAGTGGTTGGCGTGAGGAATGTCGGCTTGCGTTTGACGAAGTGAACCTCTATGATGCTCATCCGCGAGAGCCAAAAGATTCCGAACTTGCGCCGCATCGAACTCTTGGTCTTCCGACTCACAGAGTATGTCGTGGCATTTGCGCACTGCAGCGAGCGCGAGGATAGAGCTCATGAGTGGCTTACTTCGAAATGCGAGGTTGGGAAAGCCGACTTGCAGCGCGTACAGATCCTCGTCATCGTAGGCCATTGATCGCGCGGCATGGGAAAGATAATAGCTGAACAGCTCGAGTTCTGTTGCGCCGAGGTCCACAAATGGTGCGACATTCTCGTGGGTGAAGACGTTGGCGCTGAATGTGTAGTTTGGTGTTGTCGCAAGATACGGCGAGGAGAGACCGGATGCGCTGGTACCGATGGAAAGAGCGCAATCTGGGCTTGGAATGGTAAGACTCTGAGATTGGGAGATGCTTTCTGTATCCGATGGAGTTGATCTCAAAGTCCGCGCCTTTGGCGAGCGAGGGTATTCGCATGGGATGTCCTTGTCAAGACATCGCGTACATTGCGGTCGTATTTCGTCACACTGCAAAGGTCAGTCAATGAAATGAGAATGAGGTTGGGAACGCTCACCTTCTTTCTCCTTTGTTTGCATCCCAAGCATCCGTGTCTCGACTTTGTGTGAGATCTTCGGGATCTGACCCCGGTGGGACTTGGTGTCGCGCGGCTATCGGAAGACTGTTGAATTGAAGACATTGTTAGGGAATCTGCTGCTGGTCATGGAATTGAGAGGTTCCACTGGACGCTATATACTCACCCGCGGCTCCGAGGCTCCGAGCTGACCCTTTAAGCTTATCGTGCCGTCCAAAGTAGCGTTGAATGACCGCTTACTTCTGCGCAGGGCGCGATCCACAATCATGCCGCAGCCTGATGATTTGATATAACTTCAGCCTCTGAAATGCAGGCTACGTCAAGCCGTCAATTTGATTATCCCGCTAGTTCCATGGGGAAGATCCACCGCGTCCCTGCCAGGACACGCGGAGACTGCGCCTCGCTAGCTCAGCCCCAAGAATTTGGAATTGTTCTAGATGGAACATGAAGCCAATTGCAATGAAGACGATGCATCGAGGTAAAATGTGTGTGTTGCATTTGGCGCTCGATGACTCATTTTCGCGTTGCTGGAATCCCGACTTTTCGGCTCGTTGGGAGGAAGGCAGCATGTAAGACGCCTGCCTGAGGCTCGAAACGGCAGCTATTTCAGTGCCCGAGCTGGCAGGTGGGTTAGAGAAAGAGTGTCCGCTAAGGCTTAGGAGACGGAAATAAACGTACCTGGATTCCGGTCGAAGGTGTAATAAGATGACGAAGTTATTCTTTCTATGAAATGCTTATAGGTCAATTGTTCTGACGCTCGAGCGGATGGTAAGTGATTGCACGACGTGAGTAGAGTTACTGGTGAAGCTGATTCGTCCTCGCAAAAATCGCGCCAGTTTGGGAAGCAGTGGAATCATCCGCGAATACTTGCTGAAGATAAAGACTCGATGTTAACATACTACCTTCTAGATTGGCCAAAGCATATGCGTCACACAACCGTCGAGATGAATTTGACAGGAGACATTGTATTGGTAGCTGAGATCATTAAGAGACCGCACCTGCTGACTCCAAAGGGGTGAAACGTCCCTTGTTCCCTGAGACAAATCTCCCGTCCTTCCGTTACATGCTCCTTAGAACCCGGCCCTCGCTGTCAATCGCACCTATCCGAGCAAGCCTATAATCGAAGTTGATTAGTGAGAGCATCGAGAAAAGAGAACTGGTCAGCATACCTAGACGCAACAGGTGAAGAGCCATCAGATGAAATTAATTGTTTTTGCTGTTCGGGTTGGGCTCAGAAAGCTCAGCTTCATCAAAGTCATGGTTCGAGATCACAAGTTTTTCGACAGCGGTCTCCTCGAATTTTGAGATCATCTCACTATCATAGGGGATGATCTTGGTGCGAAATTCCTTGCATCCCGTCTCTAACATGACACGTTCAGCCATTCGCTCAGCATCTTCTGGGTTATTGAACATCCCAATGTAGCCTCCTCCGCTGGTACGAGCGAAAAAGGCCGCGGTCGGATCGTGACCAGGCGTGGTGTTGACCACGGTCTCCATCACCTTGCCGTCGCGGTCTTTCATTTTCACGTAGTCAGCGTTCGGGGCCCAAACAGCATCGGATTTCTTGACTCGATAGCCGTGCTCGCGATCGCCCGAGCCCTGCTGCTCAGCCTGCTTGTTGACGTTGTCGCCAGGCATATTGGATGTTGCGATTATCTGGAAGGGGTCTATGTTAGCATATTGAATGGGCCAGAGTAACAGGCTTAGAATACCTGTAGTTTCGCGGTGCGGAAAAGGATATGAAGAGCTTGGGGGCCTGCGTTTGGGAGAAGTAAAAGGCTGAGGTTGCTTGTTATGCGTTGAAGCTTTTAAGTCGTTGTGATTTCTAAGCTTCATGTTTCGGCGCCGCGCTTGACGGCTGCCTGCACTGCCAGCGATTGTCAGTGAATTATTCAGTGAATCATCCTACCGCCTACTGCTACTTAGGTAGCTACAGCCCTACACAGGTTGACAAATACATGAAACGAACGTATCTCTCAGCGGCATTGGTTCCTGTGCTAGCTGATGGAGTTTATCTGTACCTAAAAGGCCAACCACTCTCGTCATATGTCCCAGTAACGTTCTGTCTCCATGAGCCAGAGACCAGAATGTTGGTTAGCTTCAAAGATTACATGGCTATGCAAAGTGCAGTTCCCATAACTGTATACACCGAGTTAGCAGATGTGTTCAAGTTCATGGCGAAGAATACATACCTCCGGCAACAGCACCTGCAGCAATCCCATTCATTACACCGCCCACCGCCTGGGTAGTATACTCACGAAGTCTTTCACGGTCCCTACGGGTCTTATCTACATTATCTTTCGCTTTCTTCAAAGACTTATTCGAAACAATGGCATTCCCCCTTTCCCCTTTCTTCCCCTTTGTTTGCTTTGAATGGCGCATCGCTTGTTCGACCTGTTCGTCATACAGCGCTTGCAATTCTTTGAACTCCTTCTCTCTGGTGTCCAGTTGGGTTTGGAATTGCTGATTGAGGTCAGAAATTCGTTGCTCGATAGCCTGTTTTTCGGCTTCGTGAAAGTCTTCAATCGTCCTAGTAAGCTTCTGCTGTTCTTGTTCTGCTTTTTGAATACTCTTATTGGTATCCGACTTGAGAGCTTGCAATTGCAGCGCATACTGCTCGTCCTTGCGAGATAGGGACGTGGTTGTCTGAGACTCAAATGTCTTCATTACCTGCTTACCCTCATGCAGCGCCTTCTGCAGCCTTTCCGCTATAGCAAGTCCAGCAGCGGTCTGTCCAAGGGTCTTTCTCTCATCGACAATTTCCCTCTGCAATTGAAGGACATGAGACGTGTTATGACACGGGCTGCTGAGAAGATGAAAAATGATGCGTTGTGCTGATATAGTTTGAAGCCGCGAATCACGATGCCCATTCTCGTAGTGCCTGAACATAACCGCTCCTCGAGCTATTAGCTCGCCAAAGCAAATCTTTTCGCTTGCTAGCTCCTTCTCCCGATCTTCCAAGGTCCTCTTCCTGATCGGATCGGGACGCTCTGGCCACATTGTTGTAACAATGACCAGCTTCGTGTGAGTTGGTAACCCGCAAATAGCTTTGAGAAGTGTCAGGTTGAAACGACTTGGTCCAGACATCCGGTTATTGGATATTGAATGGAGCATGATGATCCCATGTATACGCACGCCATTCGCATACGAAGCCCCGAGATGAGTGGCGAGTATCTCTAATGTGTCGATGTCCGATCTAATCGTGTCGTTGAACCCCGGGGTATCGATCAGATAAACACGTTGGCCACCGTGTTCATACTGGAATACGGCGATAGACTTTGTACCTGGAGTTTGTTACTGGTGAGGTCTTCTGATGGATGGAGCGGAGATGACCAAGACTTACATGAATACAGCCCATGGCTCACGACGGTGCTAAGTCCCGTGCAACTCGATATGAACGAGCTTTTCCCTGCTCCTGTCATCCCGGTGACAAGAAAGAATCGATCCGTCAGTCGTGGTTCCGTGAGACCTATAAACGTTCTGAAAGACTCGGCTTGTTCGATCAACGCTTCGACGGTCGGACTGTGCTGATCCATTACGGCTCACAGATGAAGATGAAACGCAACTCCGTATTGCTCAATTGCGTCAGACTGAATCTTGAATAGATGGAACGACATTCAAAGCCATGGTGTTGAAGACGATATTGGGAATGCCTTGAAAATGCCTTGAATGAAGGATGATCTTAGGATAAGGCGTGCCGGTGACTTTAGCATTCAGCAAGCTATACCTCTAGGCAACAATGCATGCCTCATTGTCATTGGCGCAGTTTCATTCCTGACGTGCAGAGTATATGCATGTTGGCTCGTTAAGCCAGAAGTGGGTGGTCAGACACAGATTCGGTCCTGGGAAGGAGGCTCTGAATGACCGGAACACTGATGGCTGACATTTGTTTCAGTAAGGAATGGCTTAAACATTTTCCACAGAAAGAGCATCCGCAAGATTATCAAACGATAGGTTTTCTGGGGCCTTTTCTTTAACTTAAGAGCCGCCATGGACCTTCCTCCGACTTTCATCTCCCCTCCCATGAACGACTGCAGGAAGGCGCCTACATGGCGGGGTTGCATAATAACCCACAAATGGCAAGGCATACCGACGTCTGACCACACATGCATCTCGTTTCAAGCCAAAGCATGCATGCGGCTGGTTCATCGCAGTTCCAAGCCTCGTCGTTCGGGCGCAAGACATAAGCTCAAAGATCCCCGACTAATCCAATTGTCAAGCGGCACACTTTGCTTTGAAGCAGAAACCAATGAGTAAGTTCTTACTCGCTCACTGGCGGGCCTGTTACTAAACTTCATTGAACATAGAACAAAGGCAAGATCTCCTACAAGTGGAATGGCAGGAGCCATCTCCCGAGCACTCGGAAAGTAGCCAAGAGCTCAGCTCTTCAGACGAAGAGGATATAGAAGATTTCCGCCCCTCCGTGATACCTGCATCTGGCGAAAACACAAAGAGCTTTCGCGGTGGTCGCTCTCCTCGGTGAGTATCAGCCCAGTCACACAGAGCTTGTCTCATCATGTAATTGTGCAGGCAAAATGATATCTTCATTGCAGTCATGGGCATCACTGGCTCGGGGAAGAGCTCTTTTATCTCCAAATGTTCCGGCAAAAATGTCAAGATCGGGCATAGCCAAACTTCCTGTGGGTTATTTGAAACAGCTTTTCATAGCAGGGATACGTCGCTAACTAATTACAGGCACGTCTGTAGTAGACGTGTATCCTTATGAGGTCTCGCGAGACTGCACGGTATATTTGATCGATACGCCGGGTTTTGATGATTCAGACAAGACAGATACTCAGGTCCTTCAGGAGATTGCCGCCTGGCTCTCAGACTCCTATAAGCATAGGATTCTTCTCCATGGAATCATTTACCTCCATCGAATATCCGACACTCGAATGCAAGGTTCTGCAAAACGGAACTTGATGACTTTCAATCAGCTATGCGGCACAGATGCACTACGGAAAGTGATTTTAGTCAGCACTATGTGGGATATTACCCCCTCAGAAGATGCCGTTAGAAGAGAGGCAGAACTAAAAGAGACTTCCGCATTCTGGGGCTGGATGCTAGAACAAGGTAGCTCTTGTCACCAATACAAGAATACAGCAGATTCAGCAAGACAAATTGTGTTATCGCTCACAAACGAGAAGGCCGAGATCCTCACAGACATCCAAGAACAACTGGTGGACAAGGGACTAACCCTAGACGAGACGACAGCTGGTCAGAGCCTTAATACTGCTTTGAGAAAAGAATTGCGCAAGCTGGCAAAGGAAAGAAAGGCTCTAGAGGAGGATATGAGAGCTGCCGGAGAGAAGCAAGACAAGAAGACACAGGAGGCGCTTCAACAGGAACGTGATAGGTACACAGTACTGATACAACAAGCAGAAGATAACACACACGCCTTGAAAATAACGATGGAGAACCTCATTGCGAAAAGAGACGAGCGAGTTGCAGAAATGAAAAGAGAGATTGAAAAGCTCAAGCGAGAGAAAGAAGAGAGCATTCGAAGTGTGAAGGCAAAGCTCGAGAGAGAGAAGCTGAAGGCGAAGAACGAAGAACAATCAAGGCAGAAAAGAGCGGGCACAGGAGTAGAAGACCCCCAGAAAGGTAAACGCGTCACATATGGGCAGAGCTATCAGAATGGGGAGGTAAAGAGCCCATTTGCCAAACCTCCGTTCTTGATATCTTTCAGCAACTCATTCTACATTCTCAAGAGTCCTAAGAAGTGGACCAGGTTAGTTTTCGACGCTTCCCCACTCGATATTCGACTGACATGGTCCATAAGCAACATTGCAAAGCTCAATGATGTCCAGCTTAAGAAGCCGATAGAGTTTGGATGTATGATTGCAGCCGCCGGTAAAGCGTCAGCACGGATGGTTCGTTACACGAATGGCGCATGGGGTACGAATTGACAGCAAAGAGATACGTCTAGACTAACTGGTGATAGTCCTATCCAAAAGCTTTGCTCAAGCCTACCCTAGTTTTAACGACAATTTGAAAGAGCTTAGCCTGGAGAATCTCGACATTTGCGCGCTTGGCCCCGAACAACAATATTATGCCCGATGGCTTGACGGCACCTGGTTCTGCGGCAATGTCTCGACCGTTCTTGTACAAACTATAAAAAGCCTCACGCAGAGAGGGTTCAAAATTCTGACGATTTCCTTGGGATATGATGACTCTTTCTTCATCACCTACGAGCTCGATCCGGAACACATGGGCTACTTGTATGATCTACGACGGTATTACCGAAGTTTGGAACGGTTTCTAGAGAAAGGCAAGAAGAAAGTCGGCATACAGGTACGTCGCCCTGGCTTGGTCTCTTTGGATATAACGCTGATGTTTTTGCAGGCGGTTACCCTTGATCCCTATAGCCAGATCGATTATATGGTTGTTTTTACGGAGAATGATGAAGGTGATGGTGACCCGAAGTACAAGTTCCATTGCTCTAATGATAAGACGAGAGATGCAGTGAGAAGCTGGTGGAAGGCAACTAAAGGGATCGCGGAACTATGAATTTAGGCTACCGGTGTTAGATGATCTTCACAACTTTTTGTACTTGGTGCAAGAGAGCGTCACTTCTTTCAACGGGCTCTCATTGTTACAACTAAGGTAAGCTATCAGCGCTCTACTGCTGACCTTCGCTCATCTTCTCTAGATACAGAGCTCCTACCCACGGGCTTGGAGGAATTGACCTCGAGTGTCCTTCGACTATTCAAGATCTTGGCCCTTCATACATCTTCCTTCCACCTCAGCACCAGCCCGGTGTACCTATTACATCTTGAAAATCCAGTGATCCGAGTACTCTGACTCCTCGCGACGAATCTTGGCCTCGACAAGCTCCTCCTTCTCCTTCTCGACGGCGACGACTATCTTCTCCCGAGCGACAATAAAAGCCTCGAAGCGCTCGACGATCAAGTCAGTCAAGTGTACAACGGACTTCTGCTTGAGTCCCTCGATCTGCTTCTTGAAGCCCTCGTTGCCGATCTTCAAGTTCGAGATGATGGTTTCGCGGTTCTGAATCATGGCATCAGCAAGGTCTTCAGACTCCTCCTGTGTGAGAGGACAGTAGAGGCCCTTGCCCTTCTTCTCGCGGTTCTCGAACCACTTGTTCTTAGCCTGTTCCTTCCAGTCCTGAATCAAGTGAGGGATCTCCAGGACATGGTGGTGAGTCTGGTAGGAGAATCGGTTGCGGATCTGAAGCTTCAGCTGCTCGTTTTCGATGGTGAGCTTCTCGACCTGGCGATCGACGGCATCGGGGACCTGCTTGGTAGTTGAGTTAGACATCTTGTTGACTTGACGTTACTTGGTATTCTTTTTTGTTTCGATGTTGTTTGGTAGGGATGTGGTGTGAGTGATGACTTTGTTGTGAATGGTGATGTGGTTGCGAGTTGCAAGATGGAGGTGTTGGTGAGCAGAGGAAGAAAGGGAGGACAAAGCCAGGACTTTATACTGGCCAGATTATTGGTGTTCCGTGTATTGCTCACAATGTTTCTAGCAGTGCCAAGTTTCCTGGTGCTCTGTCCGCGGCTCAAGGCGTCTGTAGCAGCGCCCGGCTGGGATGAGCAACACGTCCATGGCAGTCTTTGATTGAAATGACCTGATGTTAACGAACAGCCATTATTTAAAATACTAAAACGCTCGAACAAAAGCTGAACGTCTGCCACAGAAGAGTAAGGCATTTTTATGTCATTGACCAGCAGGAAACTTGAACATGCTTCTGCGATAGCTGGACAAGTTGTCTTGAACACGTTGACTTGCTTTCACATTATATGAACCCAACGCCATTTTCTCGCAGACGGTTACCCTGGACTCCCATAACTTTGGATGTGTTCAATCCGTGCGTGCTGAGTCGTTTCTTTTGATGAGTCGTCATTGAGACCCGTCCTATTGGGGAGACCGGGTACCTGGATCCCACCACGCCTCAGTGCTAGGTACCTAGTTTCCGTTTTTAGTGATTACCACGAGCTTCAATTCGCTAGCTTACGAAACTAGCGGATCGGTCCAAGACTTGATCTTGATCTATCGCTCGGCGGGGCTTCCAACTTCGCGGAGTAAGCAATTGATGTATGGGTGATCATCTACGAGGACAGGACTGAAGACCGACTGCAAATGTGCCGTTTGCTCGCTGGGCGCACTTTCCTGCTGAGGTAGCGCGGCACGGTACCGGTTGGGAAGGAACAGCGCCGGGAGTACAGACCATCATCTTCACTGTGTCAATCCTCACGATTCTTCCTCTTCTCCCTCTCAAACAACGAAATTATTTCGATAGGGGTTATGATTTACTATGCAATAATCACAAACAGACGCAACCGTTCGAAAGCAATCTGGAAGAGCCGATTGTGGTAGAGGGTCGCTTTGGCTACGACGCCTCCACCTCCGCAATCTGTCGCACCAACAGCCACAATATCGAGACAACGAAAAGAGACAGAGACGCGGTCGAACAAAGTTCAAGAGTCCGTCATGGACACCGCCGAGCACCTTTCATGTCTCGATGCTCGAATCAAAAGTCTGCAGGAAAACGACATCGTCTCCTTGTGGGATCCAAAAACGAAAAGTCCATTCCTGTCATGGTCATTGCTTGGGGAGAGTGTATGCGATTCGGGGTCAATGATTCACTGGCCCACTGGGACCTCAGAGACAAGATCCCAAGATGCTACTCTCCAGCAAAGTCGGTAAATCCCCAATCTTGGACGACACGATACGGTGATTTCGAGCACCTGGCACATAGACGCCAGGTCCCAGGAATACTGTAGACAGCAATGTGACTTCACTGTCAATTGCGAATCCGGTTAGGTTCAGTTGAACAAGATGAGATCTTTGACCCAGACTGCCCCCACACCTTGTACAAAGAGGCTGTTGTGGAAACTTTGGTGCATTGGCCGCTCTACTACCGAGGTCTCAACCCCATTGCTAGGAGATACACCACAGAGGATGGACTGATGGAGGAACGTACCTGGCTTGAAGATAGCCGTCGAAGAGAAACGGAGGCAGAGGCAAGACAAGAAGTCAAGCAAGACAGTCGTTCCCCAGAGGAAAGACAAGTGTGTGAGAACCGAGATGGCGGCTACAGCGAGCCAAGATTAAATGCTCCAATGTGCAGATACCGGTCGGGCGGATGACGACGACAACATCTTGTGACCCGCAAGTCAATCCTACAGCCGTAGTTTGGGACAACGGAGTGTAGAGATTAAATCTTGCATCGAAAGATAGATAGAATTAGTTTGTCGAGATAACGCTGATGTATATCTAATTGAACTGTCCAACGTTTGCAGTATTCTGCGTTCAAGAGACAATGGAAAGAGATAGAGACAGTCCACAGGTAGTGTCACCCCTGTTGCCTGCAAATGCTCCTACTGCCCAAGCGCAAATAAATTTTTATATAAGTAAAGTCAAGTATAAGTAAAGTCAAAAAACCGACCTCCGGTTGAACACTGCAATCCAAGTAGTGCAAAGGGATACATTATGCTGTTAATATTTTACAGTCTACCGCGTTAAGCCTTACTGTATGGTCTTAACTTATGATGGTACGGTATTTTGCAAATAACTTCACGTTCACTTGAGGGACTTGATGCATTGGGGTATTGCGATTTTTATTGTTAACTTCTCTATCGCGATGTCTATCTTGAGCTTCATTCATGTCATCACATCCACCCAAGTCACACCTTGGGTGGCTGTCTTGTTCGTCTACTTGATGGTGGCCGGGCTTAACCCTAACCCTGACTGTCGAATATGTCACGGTAGGTGCTTTGACCCATCAAGCTTACGAGCCTCGCTGCAAATGTAGGTGAGGGGTCTCCCAAGCAGTCATGCGCTGCTGTAGAGATGTCTCAATTGTCACAGACTCCGAACGATCCTCGATCATGCTAAGTCTGCAAAACGCAAGGCAACTGCGACCGGACAAAGGACATATGGTAGTGCCTGTTGTCATCGGTGTCTGCAGAATTTTGACAGTCTGTCCAGACAGCTCAGAGTCCGTTCACTGCCTCATGGAGCTTTCACGCAAAGCGTTCAGCTCCATGCGCATCTGCCCGAGGATTCTGGCAATGCCGGTTTCACTCTGCCATTGGTACATATCCTCGATGACAGTGTCCTTCTCTCGGAGTGTCTCTCTCATCTCCTCGATAACACTCTCGTGTCTGGCAACTTTCTCTCGCAGCTCCTGAACCTCACTTTGCAATCGCTCGATGGCGAGAGCCTCGTGGCTCGGCAAAGGTTGGATAGGTGCCGCGAGATGACCACCTGGTGCGCGTTCAGTCGTAGTCATTGCGACTGGACTAGCGGCGGGGAGAACTGGTGTGCCCTGTCCGTGTTCGGACTTGGGCCACCGTCCAGATGATCTAGCGCCATCAATACCGCGATCCGCGTCGTTAAGCTCCTGCATCCGCTGCATCCCATTATCATGGGTGGCGGGAAGAGGCCAGGACGGGATGCTGGGATCGATAGCACCAGTCATCATGTAATCCTCGTCGTCCATCTCCTGTTTGGGAGCAGGACCTCGAGGGATCACATCTGCAGTCGGACTAGGCTGAGCCTGTACCGACGCAGGTCCGTTTTGGCTGACATGCGAGCGTGAACTCGCTGTCTGGCCAGCGGGAGTTTGGGATGTGTTTGCCTTGACGGCGGACACATTCCTCTCGGACTCCTCTGAGGGGACACCGAAGTTTTGGGCTTCGGCACCACGCCCCTGGGGTTCTTCCGTCGATTTACCGTGATGCTCTCGCCATGCCTTGTACACGAGAGACACACCAAGCGTCAAGTCCGAGACGGATGGATAAGGGTGGTCCTCCCAAGGCCAAGGAGCCTGGTCAAGCGTCAGATTCCCTTTGGTGACTATTTTACTGTTAGCAAAGTACATCTGGCTGACTAGTACTTACTAGCTGTGCGCCATATGCCCTCATCGTGGGCCCGTTCGAAATGAGGATGGCTGACATTGTGCCAGCCCTTGTTGTCGAGGTGCACGCACAGCATCTCTTCGACAGACTCCTCGTGCCCTTCCCATTTGAGCCTCATTTTGAGGGGATCCCAAAATCCGAGAGCGCGAAAAGCCTTCTCCATCCACTGTCGGCGTTGGACTGAGTTGTTGGGGTCGACTCCCAAGGAGTCAGGCAGGACAATGTTGCCACTCATTCTTGTCGATATCTTGTGGTGATGATGGTTACGATGAGTGGTGGTGGTGAATGATGTTGTTTTGAGGAAAGCTGTTTGTGCGAGAAAAATATTGGTGACGCGTTTGCTAATCTTGCTACCCGCTCGAAGCAAAGGTCTGCGCGTCCCGTCACTGCATTGCACTGACAGCCGCATGCAGTGCAGAGACACTGAGGCTAGGTTTATTTTGGGCCAAGAAATTTACCAAAGTATACACTGATTTTCTCATGGCACGAATGACGCAAAAGCGTAATAGCAATGAAGAGGGATGGGGTAAAGTGTACCAATTCAACTGAAACGCTCGCAGAGAATTGGACCAGATTATTTCCATATTAATAGACAAGTGTTCTTTCATTCTAGATCCATAATATTTCGATTTCAACCGTCCTAGTCGAACGTTCTACGAATCCCCGATGACTCTCTCCAGCCTTCCTTCAGTTCAGGAACTGACGCCATACCGATATGGCCCCCTTCACCGGTCATCATCCAAAGAAGAAAACCTGTAGCAGATCCTTTTTCAGACACCGAACAACTAGCGTCAACGCAGTCCAGTTGACATGTAATTGGCGCTCCATCCAACGCATGGAGCCGCACGAAGAGGGACTCATATATAGGAACACCTTGAAAGCAGGACAAAGGCGAACAGAGCGGAGTGTACAGGAGTCAGGACCATGACCATCATTCTCTGGATTCACCATACACATGCAGGCAACAGGTTTGACCCCGTCATCATGTTTCGCTTTCTTAGCCAATCCACCGATGTCATGGACATCAGCATCATTGGGGCCTTGGTCCAAGGACTTGAGGCCATGGGAGGTGATCATCCTCCCAGTAGGTCCACCAGATAGCCTTGAAGGTTTCCGTACTGGGGTCACGCTCGAGTGGATACTTCCGGTTGGCGTCGAGCCTCTTCTGAACGGAATAGAGGTACGTCTTATTGAACTTGAAGTGGTGAAGCTTCGTCCAAGGCCGAGTCCAAGGGAAACCTCGGATCTTGTTCGCATCAAATTCTGGGGACATGCAGAATTGATGCAGAACACGGTACCAAGGTACCACTGTCTTCAGAGGAGGCTTGTTAGCTCGCTTGGTAACTAACAAGTCCACCTTCTCGGCAAGAGTCATGTTCTGGAAGAGGACGCAAGCATCCGTCGGGTGGGTTATCACGTCACAGAGGATGCAACCGACCACCTCACCCTTCGCACACGCGCAAATACAATCTTCCAGACAATGCTTCAAGCCGGCTTGATTGACACAATGCGGGCAATCTCTATCATCCTTGACAGGCTTCAGAGAGCCCACATTCTCCCCAATGCCTTCTGCTTTGCCATCCTTGTCGTAACCAAGAGTTGATCGGACGCGCCTTTGAACTGCGTTCTTGGCGACGTCCTCCCACTTCTCCTGGTTGACAGGATGCGCAGTAAAGGTGAGGTGTGTAGATGATGTCTCATCCATCACACGGCTCAACCACTGGGCAATTGCCGCAACGTTCCCGGAAGTGCCTACTAGGCCACCATCGGGAAGATGGGTAACCCAGTTGTTGGGGTCCCAGTAACCAGTACTGGTCAGGTCGGCACGGGTCATAGTGTTGCCAAGATGGTCACTAATCTCCGTTATCCGACCTCCAGGGACGTGAGGAATGACCTCCGGCACCCCGTGAGAGGTTGGCCTGGAGCCATCGCCACTTCGATCTGGTTGCCCACGATCGTAAAGGTCATGTCGGCGCGTACGACGACCATGACCCTCCTGCTGAGCCTGCTTGTTTCTGTTGCGAGGCATCTTGTGATATCTGCAACGCTGCAACACGTTAGCATTACCAAGGAACAATGTTCATTTGGCGTACTCGCGGGCTGGGAGTACAGAACACTTTTTTGTAGAATGTTGTTCGTGTTCGTGTGTGTGTGTGTGTTTGTGTTGATGTTTCGCTTTGTAGGAACAGAACGCGCTATACCTCCTGCCTTTCGACCGCAGACCTGAGCTTGCACTGCTGCCAGCCGCCTGCAGTTCCAGCGGCTGCTAGGTACCGCTTCCGATTGCCAGCCTGATTGAAAAGTCTGCCCCCGCTACGACTCCATTGCACTGGCAGCTGCACTGGCAGTCGAATGCAATACCAAACACCGAGGGTTCAGAGATTTCCTACAGACCCTTCGCATCTTCACAACTGCGGGGTTAGAAAGATTAACCGTCATAAGAGACGAAATAGTTTAGTCATCTTATGGCAATTTAGAAAAGCATTTAGGCTACTTTGTTTTGATAGCCTAAGCCTTAGACATTT